>JAJGOT010000225.1:185000-240000 GCA_022457155.1 Cladopsammia gracilis | reverse complement strand
TTTTCGCGCGAACGTCCTTAAGTATTATAAAAAGGGCCTTTTAAAATATATCAAACAGACACACCTAACTAAAGGCTATTTTAATGTTTAAACTGAAGTGAAAAGTGTGTACCATTTTCAATGAAAGGTATATGAAAGGGGTACTTTTCCTCTCAAAAACGGTATGTGAAAGAGTAAGAGGCGGAGCATCCCCGTACAAAACATTGCTGAGTACCCCCCTCTCCCCCCCCCCCCCCCCCCCCCACCCCTCCAGGACAAGAAAATACTGCTCGTAATTTTCTCTTTGCTACGAGCCCCTTCTACTCTGGTCCACAAACCTACCTCCTTAAAAATTAAATATACTGTACCGGTGGGTGGGTATAGGGATCAGACTAAATGGCTTCAAGCCACGTGACATCATGCTTAGCTGAGAACAAGACAACTGAATATGTGATATTTTTTGTAACAGATATATGGTGCGGTCGGTGATGCTGTCTATTGATCTTTTTGCCGAGAGAAATCTTCAGAAAATTAGACCCCCAGTTGTTTTCTTCGAGCTTTATTTACCAAGATAGTAAGATCTAATAACAGGCATTGACCAGTAAAAAAGCTATACAATGGCTGTTAGCCAACAGTTACTTAATTGAACACGTTTTCTAAGCTTAATATCGAGGACAGAGTCGTAAAACTGTACATCACCCCTCCCCCTCCCTCCCACTTTCGCCCACTAACACCACCTTATTAAAAGTATTATTACCAGCAAGCTTTTCTCTGAGAAAACAAATCGCATTAATCTGAAACGCTTTCTAACGTCCATACAATATAAGCCAGACCATTATAAAACTTTCTTTTAACCATTTTTACAGTTAGATAAACCTTTGCCGAATATCCTAGTTTTCCATTAAAAGATTTTACTTCGTTTTACTTCATAAAATTTCGACCTGAAAAATGTTTATCTATGTTCTTCCCAGTCTTCGAAAGCATTGAATTGGAGAAGACTGTGCGTGGGCGGACTTGACTTGGATGGATGAATTTCCGGGAGAATTGCTGTGTGAGGTGGAGTCGTGCATACCGAATACGTTTCGGAAAACGCTACAGATGTTTCGGAAAGCATCGGAAGTAAGTGACGGTATACCACACCTATGTCAGGAGAAGAAGAAAGTTCGGCATCCTCTGCAAATTTAAAAATACAGTCATAATCAATCAACAACCGTAACGTTTAGCAGCCTTTGGGGCTTGCTACTTTGAGGGTCGTTACTTTCGGGGAACAAAAATAATTAAATAAAGCTAGTGTGAGGTCTTTTTTCCGAATGAAATAAAAGACAGAGATCCGCAACAATAACTGTTGTCGAAAAATAAGACGAAATTCGTCGGTCCAAGTTAATAAGGGGGGGGGTGCTCGCTACTTTCTACTTTCGGGATTTATTAGCAGCCACAAAGTTTTGACGCGACTTTCGGGGGTTAGTTTTTTTTCGGAATTTTACGGTAATCGCAGGACGGACCGAAAGCACAAGAACGTACAGGAAATGAATGAACGAACTATGAGAGAATGAATAAACGAATCAATGAATTAATGGAGGAACGAACAAAAGAACGAACTAATGGACGGACGGACGGATGGATGGATGAATAGAGAAAGCAAGCAAACAAGCAAGAAATAAAGGAAAGGGGGCGCGTATTTAAAGCTATCTTAGCTTAGTTCTTTTGCCCCCAGGTGGGCCAGGGGTGTGTTTGTATTGAATAAATATTTCTAGTCAAGACTGATCGCAATTGCCTGAGGCATAACACTCCAGATTACGTCATCCAAATTGCATCATTCCCGACACTGGACCGGATATAAAACGAGCTTGAATAAGGATTGGACGGATGAATGGATGGATGGTTGGGTCGATGGAAAGAGAGAGAAAGAAGGAGGGATGGAAGGGATGCATCATGCATGCATGGCTGACTCACTGACTGACTGACTGACTGACTGACTGACTACTGAATTGTGGACTAGCTAGTAACTAATTTCAATAAGTGAAAGTCTGACTGACTGACTGACTGACTGGTTGATTGATTGATTGATTGATTGATTTGAATGACTGACTGACGGAATGACTGCATGACAGGCTGACTGAATGACTGCCCATCTGCCTGTTCAATGAAAAAAAAGACACGTGAATAAGATCATTTAGCATTTTACATTTTTTTCTAATATAGAAGTAGTGATTTTCACCTACCGATTTCCACCGTTTTTCGTAATGACGAAAACTCAGCTACAGTTTGTCGCTTTATAAGTGGTTTGGGCTTTTTCCCTTTGTCTCGTATTTTGGATTTGTCTTCCAAATTATCCACATCTTTTATCTAGAAAAGCAATTGCAAATTTAGATGTAAAAACCGCGGTTAATTGTTGTGATTATATCAGTGTGTAAGAGAAAATAAAAACTAAACATTGAAGTCTCTGGGTCTTGTTTCTTACTTGACTTGTTTGTTTGTTTGTTTGTTTGTTTTCGCTTTTTTATTAGGAGTTATATAAAATCATATTAATAATAACGAGCGCTGAAAAGTTATTGTATAAAACAATATGTATTAAAATCACAATTTGTGTACTTGAGTAAATATCCAATATATTTTTTTTATAATTGTTTTCTGGTGGAATATCGACATCACACTTTCAAACAAGGACTTATTTTTGGTCCCAGGCGTCTTCCCAACACGATGGCGTCGAAACCACGAAGTAATCTATTCCTACCTGTGTCGGTTTGTTCATGTTGATGTAGAACTGCACATCTCCAGCTCCGTGCACAGATACCTTGCCAATCACATCCGGGAGCTTGGTTGGATCGCTGAGCCTCAATTTCAAATAGAAATCGACAAACGTGGTCTTGCCTGTGAACATAATTGTGCGCTCTTCAGTGTGGTCAGCCGCATCCTTATCGGGCTCGAAGCTACCACGCACAAGGAATCGAGTTTTGCCGAGCAGCAAAGACAGCGGCTGGGAGCAGACTTCGGAAATAAAGCACACGTCAGCGTTTCTAGGCTGCGAGCTGTCAAAAAGGGCGATTCTTAAGACAAACTGCTTCCCAGGTTCCGCAATCTCAGTCATGAGACCTCGAAGTGAGGTAGTAACGAAATTATTGTTGTTATTGTTGTCATGGTAACATAATTCTCTTGATATACAGCTTGATATCTGTTCAATGTAGCGTACGTTGTGGTTTGCTACTCGTCGCACAAGTTTGTATAGTCCTCCTCTTGTGATTAAGAATGAAGCTACTTTGAATCCGTTTTCGGTAGTTTCCACCTTAATGAAATTGAAAGCAAAAAGTTAACATACCTTCTTTAAAACGCTCACTCTATTTTTAATGATAAGTAGCATCACGTATAGTTGTCATTAACATGAAAAAAGTATATTCTTTTGGAGAGTAAGTCGCAGTGAAATTGAAGAGAGAAAAGTCCTCCCATTTGTTCAATGATAATTGATCATTATTTGTGATTGTCTTGACTGCTGCTCATTGTTTTACTAGAGTATGTATTTGGTTTTGTTGTTGTTGTCATTTTTGTTTCTAGTTTTTGCTGCTTTGGCTTTTATTAATGAGAAACTTGACGAGTTTGAAGATCAAAAGAGGAGCTTCGGGTGTAAGTTAGAAATAAAATAGAAAAACAAAGTGTTATTCACGAGCATTCATTGGCAAAGTAAAAAAGCGGTGGCATATATTCAGTAATTTATAGTTTTACTTAAGAAAATCGATAAGCAAACAAGTCTCACCTCTGGTGTGCTATAGTGATGTCTCCATAAAACTGTCTCCTCGTCCAAAACTTTACTCTGTAGCACGGCAATCCTAGTATTTTCTCTGGAAAAGAAGTCCTCAAACCCATCGCCTAGCAGAGGCAATGTCAGTTGAACAGGCCTCGTGAAGCGGAATCTCGAGGGGCGAATAAGAACGACAGGACTGGAGGTGATATCCACCATGTTGCTCACATCCAGGTCCTCGGGTGTACAGCTCTGGGGCAGCCGCCAGGAGCCGAGTGATCTTGAGGAGACTGGCACTTGTGTTGGCAGATTGTACAAGTCATCGTTGCAAATTGTTTCTAATGTCACAGGCGTCTTCCCAGCAACGCAACCACCGGGAAACTTGATTTGAATACCAGGATAATCAGTTAGTTCAACCTCGCATTCTGTGTAAGGATCCAGGTTTTTGGTTAGCTGAGGATGTTGGGTAATTTTGATCGTGTATAACCCACTTTTCTTGCAAACAATCCTCGCTTCAGTTCTGTTCATATTCACGCGAAAGCAGTACGAGTCAAGTGGCCTCCATTTGAGCTGTTTTACGCCATTTCGTAACCACGTATTACTACAGTAAATGCAAACTAACTGTCCGCAGGATTTAGGAGCAACACAGCTCGGTAGCTTTAAAATCAATTCTGCAGAAGGATCGAAATAAATTCCTTTGGATAGACTTGTACTATGTCGAAAACTCTCCTCTCGTTTTCTTCCATAAATGGCTCGTATTGGAATTTGTTCAGAATTCTAAATTTGACATTCGTTGGCTTAGAGTCTTCGACGGAAATACTCGAGGCCTTCAGCTTGATTCCAAGGAATTCATGTTCTGCTTTTACAAATCCATCCGATTCGCTTTCTGCTTTGATCCAGTCACTTGAAATTGTACTGAAAAACAGAAGTAAAAATTGGTCTGTTAAACTGAATAAGGTCAATAAGACCGCGGCGACTTTCTTTCTCCCATTTTCGCTTGAATTTAAAATGTATTCGATCAACTAGGCATGAAGCCTACTCAGTTTATAGTGCTCAAATTACACCGTATTTGGTAATAAAATGTCCTCAGTTAAAGACAAAACTTGGCCTTTGGGGACATTGTTTTGAAATTTCCAAACAGACATGTTGATAAAAAAAAATATTTCGATATTTGAAGGAGGCAAAAATTTCATAATTATTTAATCATTCTTGTTTATTGAAATAACATCGAAATGTCAGATCAAGTGAAAACTGTAAGAAGTTCCTTATACACCTAATACTGCATGACTCCCGCATTAATATTTTACAGACTGAGAAAAAACTGTCCTTTACTAGAGGTTAAAGTCCATTCAGTGATTCTCTCTTCCTTGAAAATAAACTAGAAAAATTACAAGAAGCGTGCCGCATGTAAGTGCATTTAGTCTAATGTATAAACGACATTGTGATCGTCCGGTTAAAGCTTTGAGAATTAAAGTCTTCAATTTTACATGTCTATGAAAACATTTAACAGGAGAAAATAAATTTTGCATAAAAATACACAGATGAAATGCATCGGAACAATAGAGAATTGCCTACTTCTTACACGGATTGTTACTTAAACTACATGTAAGCCAACTTATGAGAAGTCGGAGAGTGTTTATAAATGTTATAATATTAAGGAAAATTTCGGAAATAGTTCTCTGCCCACGTGGCAAAACCTACGTAATAAAGCAATAAACCGTAAATAAAAGAAGGTTTTGACGCAATTAGCTTGAATTAAATGACCCCACATAGGAAGTTTAAGGGCAACATGGTGTTTTATTAGCACTTGTTGATTTTATATTGCCGGGAAAACAATCACATTTATTCTAACAACCAGCTTTCTTCTCTTTTGTACGTGATATTGGGCATAATTACTAGAAATACTGGGAAGAAAAGCGCATGCAAAACATTGTCAGCTTCACAACGCATTTACGCCTTTATTTTTATTTATCATATGACCCGTACGGCCCTGCGAACCTTTTCTTGCAAAACCAGAAAGGCGCGAGCGGGGTCGGAAAAAGCCGTACGGCTCCACTACAAAAGCAGATGGCCTCGCGCGTTAAAATTTCAAGTAATTTTGTATCCAAATTGGTCATATGATAAAATACTTATTGACTAAGTTAGGTTGGGCCGGATGGGAAAATATTTGGCTCTCGGTCATGGCGCACGGACCTGTACCTTGCGTACGCCATGACCTCGAGCCAAACATTTTCCCATCCGGCACTTCCACTTAGTCTATAAGTACATAATATTTTTTTTATTTACGCCCATATTTTAATATAAAAGCACTTTGTTTATTCTTATAAGAACTTTGTTTATTGCCCACAACAAAATTGTGTGGATCAGAATGAAACAATGAAGCCGCGGTATAATATGTACACTTTATCGAATGTTTATATTTCGATTATTAATACGCAAACCTACACAGTGGAGTTTGTGCGAAGAATAAAAATCAAGCGCACTTTACTCCCAGAGTCCAGTTCTCTAGGTACTGAGTCTAGGATGAAATTAAAGTGTCACCATTCTAACGAAACCGGCTATTTGGCAGTTTATCCACATGGTTTTTTGTCTTACAATATGATAAAAAAGGGAAATTTGTAACTTTTTTTTTAGATTTAACTTGAGCACTGTTGACAAGAAGAGTGATAACAAGTGTGAACTAATGAAGTAAATAAGTGAAAGTGTACCATACCTGACTGTCGGGTGGATGGCGCCCTCGTCCTCGTCCAATATCAATTTGCTAAGGATTTGTTTTGACTTGCTTCTCCACTCCATAACAACGGCATCAATCAATTCAAAGCGTTGTTTGCAAAAAGGTTTTCGCTTTCGATGTGTTAATTGTGGGCAATTAAAGCGAAAGTGATTTATCAAAGTCAACGTGAAAAGTTGTAAATCGAACTTGGTTGCTAACCTCCGCTGGGAATACACGCGTTATACAGCAAGGATTAAAGAAGCCGTTAATTTATGGAAAAGTAATTTCTTCTATTGTTTGCACAGGGATACCTTTGTTTGTCAAAAGACTACTTGTTTTCAAATTAATGAGATCTTGATGTAACCCAAACAGCAGACAAACTGATGAATTTTACAAAAAAAATCTCGACATAGGCACTCGTGATAAATTGGTAAAGATAAACCATGATAAACCGCCTTTTATTTCTTGCCTTTTTACTGCCGTCCGAGATCTATCCAAGCTGCACGTGTCATTCGCTTGAAAGTTGAATAATTGTAATGTAAAACCCATTGTTTATTGGTACTTTGTGTAAGCATTGTGCAAACAGTAGGGCTCGTTTCTAAAGAAACCGCTGTGTTTGTGGGCAGATATAAACATAACAGACTTCCTAATAGTGAATAGATCAAACCAACAATCAACAGGCTAAACACTCTGCCAAGATTAAAACTGCCACTAGCAGCAATCAATTACTCTATTTCATCGAATACTGTTTTACAATAACTTATCTTTTGTGTCATTTTTTTTTTCGGAATGAAAAGGGAAGTTATATTATTGAGTGGAGTTTGAAATTAAAGGTCATTAAAACTCCACACAAAATGTCTATGTCAAAGTGGCTTACTGAGTGGGTGTACAATGACTCCATGGAAATTGCGCACTTCGAGATGGAAGACGTATCTGATTTCTGATGTAATCCATCCAGAACGCAAATAATGTTTGCACTTTCTTTATTTCCTGTACACAAAAATCCCATATTCAACCAAAGAAGTTAGACGTATTTGTCGACTACATTTACCAGTTTGTTTCTCTGGGCTAACAACTTTATCAACATTATATTGCGTGTCAGTTAAATTTTGTCCAAAACAACACTACAATCGAGAATCGTGAGTAAACCAAAAGGCTCCGTTTACACGGGTCCGGACAAATTTTCGCACGGACGAATTTTGTTCCTAGACCATGTGTTTACATGGATCCGTGCAAATTCTGTTACAGATTGCAGTGGTGTTTACACGCAAACTTGCACAGTTAGCCGTTCAAAAATTCGTCCAGTTCCGCCGGTCCCGTGTAAACGCAAGGTGGAACCGTGCAAGTTTTTGTCGTGCAAAAATTTGTCCGGACCCGTGTAAACGGGGCCTTAACTACATCTAACTAAAAGTGTTTGTCTAAAGTCAGTGCAACTGCGTTTTTTTTTTAAATACTGGCATGTTAATAATGGAGTTAAAAACTCTCTTGTAGACAAAACACAGTCAATATTAACCCTATTCGGCCTGGGGGGGGGGGGGGGGCACAAAGTGCCCCGCGCTAGCTTTGAACGTTCATAACTTCTTTAATATGTATTCAAACGCCATCAAACTTTGTGACTTTTCCTAAATTTATCTGGCAACAATTTTATACGACAATTTTTTGATCACGTGACTTGATGTTTCCATGGCAACAAGATTTTGACAGCCATGTTTTTGTAATTTGCATATTTGTACCTTTGAATGAAGAAAAACAATGTTTATTGGTATAACTTTTATATTTTTACGTCATTTAGCGTTTATTTATTGGTTTTGATTAATTTTGAGTGAATTTGGATGGTTTTTAAGAGGTTTTAAAAAATTTCAGAAATCCAAGATGGCGGATCCAAGATGGCGGCCGTATAACTAATTACCTAATAACTACGTCATATGACGTCATTGTTCCATTGTGCGGACCGCAAAGGAGACAGTTTCGGACGTACTATGTACCCTCTAGGTTTCATTGTCGTAGCCTTAACGTTCTTGAAGTTACGAAGGGGGGCACAATGTGCCCCCCCCCCCCCGGGCTCAGGAACTCAAAAAAAGCCCAGGCCGAATGGGGTTAAATCACAATAGAGTGGTGTCTTTGAAAGGGTCAGTGCATCGATACACACGACTACTCTCCCCTCTTTCCTTTCCACATACATGGCCTATCGTCTAAAAAGAAGAACAGTGAGAAAAGAAAGGAAACGAGAGAAAAACGGCATTGTGCGCATCATTTTTTAATGTGTGTCCAGCCTTTAGGATTGTCAGTTGGGTCGTTCTGGTTAACAAGGATCTGCGAGGATCATTCTTCATTTGATAACAACTACTTTGTAAAGTATCGGCGGTATAACAAATTCAAACAAACGCGGACAATTTCACTTGAAGTTGCGCTTGTGCCTGTGTTTCTGTTCACACTCACCGTAAAAATAGCTCGGTGATGTTTATTTTCCAACAGTGAATGTGTAAGCTAGCCTTCAGTGAAATCCTGGCACATGTTAACTCAAGGAATATCACTGATTTCTTGATGTTTCTTTAAAGAATTAATGACTTTTTTTCTTTCGGATACAATAAGGCTGATTCAGATACTTTGAGGAACTTTATCAGATTTTGGGCATCTCAGCAGTGTACATTTATTCCCTAGATTTTCGTCTTATCAAATTAACGATTTATATTTGTTATTTATCATTTATTTGCCGCACAAATACAAATCTATACAGGAAAAAAAAGGAGAGCTATAGAAAGTATTTAGTAAACAATTCAAAGTGGCGAAGAATCCTAAAAGAAACTACAAAGCTTATGAACTTTAAGCTTTCTCTTCAATACCATTTTATTTATGATATATTTTGATCAATCAATGGGTGAGTTTAATTATGAGGCCTACTCTGGGACCTTAAGTCGCCTAAAGTCGCCTTAAGTCGCCTAAAGTCGCCTAAAGTCGCCTAAAGTCGCCTTAAGTCGCCTAAAGTCGCCCTTTGTTGCTTAAGGTCGCCTGAAGTCGTTAGGCTTAAAAAAGGCCTGCACACCTTAAAATTGCCCTAAAAGGTTTCACTTTTACTATTTCTTGAATATATAATAATTTTATTGCCCCAAATCTCTTTTTTATTTCCCATATATGATTATATACTGCAAGGGTATGGCCCCATGCAGTACAACACATGCTTCAATAGTCATGCACCATGCCCTAGTTGCTTCAATTATATTTGCTGAACCCTATAAAGGATGGACCATTTTATTTTTGAGGGGGGGGGGGGGGGGGGGGGGGGGGCAAATACCAAGAAAAAAAATTCACGCACAGATAAAGTATAGAAAAGTATGGAAAAATCACAAAAAAAATTCTTGGACAGCCTCAAGATGGTAAAAAAAAATCCATGCTTGCTAAAACAAAATGCCCAACCCCCCACCCCTAAAAAAAAATGGTCCATCCCCAAGGAGGGTACACTCATTCATCTTCAAAACATTGACAGCTATTTCTATAGGTTTACTTATATTTCATGGACAAAGTGTTGCTGAAAGGATGAAGTTGTGACTTATATTATAATCAACATTTAATATGAGCAACATCATAAAAAAGAAACACTGCTGATCAGCAGTCAATACTGATATACTGTAATGGTGCAGGCATTCCTTCACCTTCAGGGTATTATAACAACAGTGAGAGCTGTTTTGGATCACTAAGATCACAATAATTTGAAAAGTATTTTGGGGTTAAGCCCAATTATTGCTTATCACTTTTACATTGAGCAAGTAAGCTTGAAAAGATCATAAGCTTAACCAAAGGCAATGTAACTGTATACAAATGTACTTAACTTTTAAGCTTACTTACCCAACGTGAAAGAGCAACCAAAAATCGGCCATTTGCTCCCGCATACAACCTCTAAGCTGCGTTCTAGCCATCCAACATTATTCTATTTACAACCAATCGTAACTGAACGTTTGAAAACTTGAAACTTCTATACAACTTGTAAGCTTATATGTCATCTTCTTGACAGTTTGATGAAGCAAAGAATTTAAATCAACCTGTACGCTCAAGATTGCAAAATTTGCGTTGATTATGTTACCATGACGGCTCTCTGTCACAAAGGTCAAAAGGATTTCTTGTTATCAACCATTAAGCAGAAATTTGCAAAGGATTTGCAGCTGCTTCCAGCAGGAAAATTTGCCTCACTCGAGCAAACATGGCCGCCACATGTTTTGACCACGTGACTTCTTTTTGCATGGATGCCCACGCGCGCGGGCGCTCGCGCACTCATGTTCAGGAAATTAGGGACGTGATCCATTCGACCAAAAAATCCGGTTTGAATTTCCGAAATTTTCATATGTCGAATGGAACGGTATTTTCCACTTGAATGAACCGATCTCGTTTCTTTAGCATGCGATGTTGTTGAAACTTATTGTAATTCTTGCATAGTACCTTTTGAAACTTAAGAACACGAGCTCAATTCCACAAACAAGAAATATTCACAACTGGCGGGAATAAGAATTCCGTGCATTGTACATTTTTTTTGCTTAAGTTCATTCAGTTTTGTTTTCAACGTATCAACGGCAGGTTCTATATTTCCCGAATTATCGACAGAAATATCGAAGAAAGAATTCTGTACCGTCAAACGTGAAGAAACAGACTGCGACAATAATAAAAATCCCGTTTTGCCGCCATATTGTAGCTTTTCACAAGGCGACAACTACGGCTGAATTGTTGCACCGAGTAGAAATGCAAAATGGAACAGAAAATTTCCGGAAATTCCAAATTTCCGGAAAACGGGACAACCTCGAGAGGTTGACCAAAATTTCCGAAACGAATTTTTCGAAAATTTCTGTTCCATTCGATTTTGTACCGGAATTTCCGGAAATTTTGGTCGAATGGATCGCGCCCTAGCACTCAATTGATTCGGCAAACAAAGCCAAAGCGTTGCTGTTTTTGAAATTGAAACACATTCCCACTTTACAGTACAGCCTGACTAGGCTTCGTGGCTCCCTCTAGGCTACCACTCACGTGCTTTACCTTCGTGGCGTAGATTGTCAATCAAGCTGGCCTGGAATTTTTGAAATCGTTCTTGTAGCCATTGACTGGCTTCCTGCTTGTATTGCGAAAAGAAAACTAATTTCGACAACTCAATTCAAGGTAAGGTAGATGTAAATTTCTGAAATTTATTGGTTAAGCGAGCGCGGGCCGGGAGCTAGTCGCGCGCGGGAGGAAAAGAAACGCGCGAAGCATGGAAACCATCTACGATTGGAAAGGAATTCTGGGAGAATCAAAATGGCGGACGCCAATGTAAATATTGCCATATTGCCAACTCTGTCATTTGCTGTGCATTCATTTGTGATCCATTATTTTCTGGAAATTTTTGAGGTAATAATTAACTTCTACACGGGTAAATCTGTCAACAGCCTCATCAGTAACACTATTTAGTTTTGTTTTGACAGGTTAAATTAAAATGTTGCCAGGTGGAAAAGTGTGAGAGCATTTCGGGCCTGGAAGCAGAACTAATCAACCCTGCTACAAAGTCTCCTACGAGGGTTCGGTTCCCTGTCAGTGGAACATCCAAGTTTTCAGGAGCCGGACAAATAGTTGGAGAAAATGGGAAAGATGCGCTATTGAGAAGGACCCTCGCTTACGGTACCAAATATGATATTGGAATATTCTATTGGACTAAGGCAGGAGAACAACAAATTGGCTGGGTGCCTGACCAAACAGTTTTGGATGTCGTTTGTCAAGCTTTCGAGCCAAAATTGACTGTGCAACTGCCACAACAGTGGCAGATAAATTAACCAAATTTATGTAATTTGTGAAATCGAGAAGTGATTTTGAATTAACTAATTCGATGCCTTTGTTCATTGTTGTATAAATAAGTCAAGGAAAATGTATGTTAGTTTGATACAAATCAGGTATCCATTTTTAAGTGAAAAAGTTGGATTTTTTTTCCCAAGATTTTGTTTGGCAGTGTATATGATCTTTATATTTTTGTATGATTATTGTTTTTATTGCAATATCTTAAAAACATTTAAGCAGCTAACTGAATTTTTTCTCATTCTAGATAAGTAATATTGTTCCTGCCTCTTGTTTGGCTAATTAATGTTCATAATACAATTTAGCATTCATATTATTTATATAATGTTGTTGTTGTTATTGTAATAATTTGAATCTCAGTATAGCTAAAAGGGGCTTTAAAATCTGGAAACTGGAGATTTACGGTCACTTAAGTCTATTTGAGACCAAGTGAACTGATTGTGATAATTTTGTTTATTGAAATATGAGACAAACTATCATGAATGCCAGGATTCATGTCAGGACTCAAGCTGTAGCCCTAACCCTAACTCTATGTCTAACCTGAACTGGCGTCCTTGGTCGCAAACTGACTTAAGTCCTGACTCAATCGGACCTGGCTTGAATCCTGTCTCATATTTCTCTCCAGAGACCAGTGGCTTGGTATTTAGGTATAGTGATGAAGAGACTGTCAGTAACTTTTGTTTCATCACTTTTTAGAAACACTTTTATGTTGTCTGAAGTTGCCTTCAGTCACCTTAAGTTGCCTTAAGTCGCCTTAAATCACCTTAAGTCGCCTTAAATCGCCTTAAGTCGCCTAAAGTCGCCTTAAGTTGCCTTAAGTCGCCTAAAGTCGCCTTAAGTCGCCAATATTTTAAACTAATTTTTCCTTAAGTCGCCTTAAATCGCCTTAAATCGCTTAAAGTCGCCTAAAGTTACGGCGACTTAAGGTCCCAGAGTAGGCCTATTATGAGCTACCTTAACCGAAAGACACGTTTTCAGTGAAGACTTTTTGTCATAGGCATAGATTTCTCAATGTGACAAATGGGAAAATGGCACAAATTAGAACTGAAAACAACATTAACATCATCGGAAATCAGTGTAGGGAGAAAAGTCAAACAAACAAAACAGAGTTTCATAATCAGGAACTGCTTTGTAGCATAAACCAGCTGGAAATAGGACATTGAATTCTATGTAAATTCCAACTGAATAATATTTGTTTTCAACCGTAAATCAAAAACCTTAAGCGTCGTTTGTATGGGTGGATTTTAATGTGATTTTGGCGCGATTTAAGCAGAGCTCCATTTAGGACGGGAATCTTGATTCCGTATTTTACGCAGTATGCTTTATACATTGCACGTGCCGCTACAGAGCTTTCAAAAACTGCACTCCAATGGCAGTGAAATCGCGGGAAAATCGCAACGAAAATGGCGTGTAGTTTACTCTGGCAAATTGAAATCGTCTTGAGCTCTTAAGGCGCCATTAAATTGGCATAAAAACACCTGTGTAAACGCGGCTTCATGTCTTTGATGCCATTTAATAATTTCTAGAAAAATCGGGCGAGACTGCCGGAATTAAAGGTTTGCAATTTAGTAACAACTAATTGAACTGATTTAAACACGCAATATTTTTTACAAGGTAGGAAGGTACTTTAAGCATGAGTATGACTTTGAGCATGTCGTAAATAAGGCTCGAAACTGTCATGAAATGAAATATTGCTACTTAAGTAAAGTCATTTTATTTAGACACGTTGTAAAATTTGGTTTTCCGTGTTAGCGCACGTTTTTTTCTCGTAAGCCGGCGCAATTTGAATTCTCGTCGATTCCTTCTCATGTGCAAGCAAAGAGGAATGATATCTGTAATATACTATAATTTTAACAGGTAGTGTTATGAATAGATTTCTTCAACTGAATGAACAATTCGTCTCGCAAAGATGAAAAAAAAAAAATAGTAATCCCCGCCAGCCTCCTTGCAAGTCAGAAGGCGTTAATTTGAAAGTTAATTTTCTTTCGGTTTCAACTGGCAACAAACGTCTTTCCTAACAAAAAATATCCCGAAAAACTAATAATTGTCTTTGTATATGTGTTTTAAAACATCCACGAATCCAAGAGTTCTTGAAGCCGCATATTATCCCTGTACCACGACAGCGCGATATTATCAACAAAGATACTCCGTTCAATTTCGTCGCAAATAGCCATTCTTCGACCACTATGAGTGTTGCGATAGTAATGGTAAAAATGAAGATCTAAAGCCTCGAGAAAGAGCCGTTCAACTCGAGTTTTTGTTTCTTTTTTCGAGGGCAGCTTATTTTCAGTCTTTTTTGTCAACGTGCATCTGTTTTCATGACCACTTTTACTTTCTTTCTTTTCAAATTCAAACATCTTCATGTATGATGTTATATAGCCGTTTCCAGTCTTGGTGTCGATCTTCTTTCCATAAAAATCCTTTACATCTTGTTCTGCGTCTCTCGGCGAAAATGCGCGCAGTTTATCCATATTTTCATCAAATGCAAGCAGCTCTTCGTGGGACATGCGGCTGTTGTTATGTTGGTATACTTTACCAGGCTTGAGTCGTCTTCGCAGTAAATGCACTGGTCTTCGAAATTTGTTTTCCGCGATAGGTGTAATCTTGGCCATCTCTTTCTTTGGGGAATGATCCTGTTCAGCTCTAGATCTAGGATTTACTTGAATCGGCACACTTTTGTTAGAGAGTTGGCCTTTTATATGTTTGTCATCTTCCCTCCGTGTATCTAAGTCAAGGCTTGCAATTTTGTTTCTGTTCCGTTTTTCGAATTTCTTCGTCACTTCAAACGGCCTTTCCAGTTCCGAAGCACGGTCACAACGAAAAGGTGGAAATTTCTCGCAGATTGCCAAAGAATGAATGAATGTTTTGTGCTTTTCTTCTCTCTCTTGAAAAACGGACGTTATCTTAGTTTCCACGTGAGAAATTTGATCAATTAGAGGAAGCCTTGCGAGACAAAATGGCAATTTATCATCTTCGTAGTCGCGTGTCGTCGTTGTTTGTTCAGGGTCTAATTTTCTTCGAATCGGTGGTAATGGTGTTCGGCCCCCATGCGCTTCGTCTGTAATACATCTATTTGCCATTTCTTTTCCCGTTGTGTTTCGTTTAAACTTCGATACTGTTAATATGCAGTCGTTTTAGCTCTTGTTCATGAGTTGCCCCGTACAAAGAGGTCAAAAGCTTTAAGTCAAAATCAGTTTAATTGTTAGTGACTTAAAACAAAGTTTTTTTTCCTGCGACGTAAGCAATGTACTGATGTCGGAAAAGTTATTTTTGTGGGATAGTTTGATTATTTTTATGCAAATTGTTCATGACTGACAAAAACACATGTCTTCAGAAAACCATTAACAGTCCATTCACTTAGCATCACTCTTCCCTTTGTTTTCAATGCTTTCTGGTCAGTCATTCGGACGGTAGTTTTGGCATAAATTTTCTGAAGAATATCTTCTAGAAGAATCAATGGTCTCGATAGAGGCTCGCATCAACCATCCTAAAAATATACTTTTAAAATACAAAACAAAATTGGTGGGAATACTATACGATATTACAGCTGGGAGATTATGGTGTACTGTCGTTTTAGTGCGAACGGCTCAGTTTATGCGATTGTCATGTTTATCAGTATAAAATAAAACAACTAAGTTGCCTTATGTTAAATGCAAATTTTATTCTCATTTTGATAAGGCATGTTAACGTAATGGCGAAAAACAAGGGTGGGAATGCAATACGATATTACAGTGGGGCGATTAACATTGTACTCTCGTTTTATTTCGAACGGCCCTTTTTTTGCAATATTGTCGTGTTTATCAGTTTAAAATAAAACAATTAAGTTGCCTTATGTTAAATGCAAATTTTATTGTCATTCCGATAAGGCATGCTAACATAATGGCAAAAAATAAAATAAAACAAGAGTAAAATTATATATATATATAAATCTGAAAAATACATCGAGCTAGCAGCCAGTATAAAAGACAAGAAAAGGCTTAATTCATAATATGAATATAAAACGAATATAATATGAAATTAAAGCGAAGAAACAAAATGATATGGATTTCAATTTAACATCTGCGTTGTTTATTAGAAAAAAAACAAGCAAAATGCACCCTAGTGATTATGCTCATCGATTTCCAAGTTAAGTAAAAAAAAAACATTAAGCGTTGTCTTGCATTTAGGTCTTGTGCGCTGCTTGGGGAGGGTCCACAATAGGTTTGGCGGGACGTGGGATTTGGCTTTTTTTCGCGGTGATATTCGGGATGCGAGCTGAAAACAGGGGCGGGAAGCGGGAATTTTAATAACGAGCGGGAGCGGTATTTCGTGTTTTTATGGTGTCGGGATGAGAGATTCTCAAGGAGAACAGAGCGGGATATGGGATTTCAATTTTTACGTGACTTCATAAATTGACCAGCCCAAAAACTGCAAACTGGTACAAAGGAACCTTTTGTGCGCTACCTGTGTCAGGTTTCAAGTAATGAATAGCAAAGGCTCTGTACCCTGTCAGGTCCTGTCAAACGCATTCATTATCGCTTATCCTGCGGTAGTCTGCGGTAGTGTTAGACCGTATGAGGTCTGTGAGTCCTATTGTGATCTTGAGTGTTGGCCTCTGACATCTGTCCATTTTCGACATTTTCGACGCTTGCATCTGTATTTGACCTCCTGATCCTTCCTAGTCTTTCGATCTTTTCCAGAGCGCTTGGTTTGTTGTGGGTAGTCTGGTCAGTATGGCCACACCGGCTGGCGGTGATAGTGATGTACCGAACGAAGTATTCGATATTATAAATTGCGGGAATATATTATGAAAAGGGAGCGAGCGGACAAAGGAAAACAAAACAGAATAAACGTTTACAGAAAGAACGTAACAATCATTTGTGGTTATTTATCTGCTACCCATTGCATAAAGGTAAGCCATTTATGATCTTTTATGTGATGTTTATCTTAAGTTTCTGTGTTAATTATTAACTTAATAAATTAATAATTAACGCAGAAACGTCTTTGAAAAATGGGCGGGATCGGGATTTCCAGGCAAAAAAGGGCGGGATGGCGGGATTAACAGGAAAAAATGGGTGGGAAGGCGGGATCTGAGAACCCTATTGTGGACCCTCCTTGGGGACTACTTGGATGGCAGACTGCAAAGGGTCAAAGTTGGCGATGCTTGCTTGGGATGGCAGTCGGTTAGCAGAGGAGTTCCGCAGGGCAGCGTTCTCGGTCCAATGTTTTTAATATCTTCTTGAATGACCTATTCTACCAGATCAAGACAGTAAGATCCACACCTACGCAGACGATGAGCAGCTGTATGACTCTGATGTTGATCCCAAGGCCCTTGATCAACGCATCCAGCACGAAGTTCAGATGGCAAACAAGTGGTGCACAGAGAATGGAATGATCGTCAACCCGGATAAACAGCATGCCATGATCCTGGGGACGACTGATCATCTGGGGACGACTGATCATCGGTTCTCTTTCCCGAGTCGCTGGACCTTCTTGGGATGACTATTGACAATCAGCTTAATTTCGACAAGCATGTCTCTCAAGTTTGTAAAAAAGTCAATAACCAGCTAAATGTTATGATTAGATTTCGTAAGCTTATTAGTACTAGTACGATGTTAAAACTTTATAAAGCGTTTATTTTGCCTTACTTTCAATATTGTTTAACAGTGTGGCACTTTGGCAGTTCCAGAAACCGCGACAAGTTAGAAGCACTAAACAGGCGTGCGCTACGCATCGAGTTTATCATGATAAAGATTCGACTTATCAGCAGTTATTAGATATAGCCGACACCACTTCTCTTTACAATCAAAGAATACTAAGGATGTTAACTACTATCTATAAGTGCTTACACCTTGATAATTACTCTAAGTATTTAAAGGAATTAATTACTATACGAACGTCTATTTATAATTTAAGAGGTACTGATATTTTATCATTTTACCAAAACCTGCAACTACCACGTATGGACTGCACTCTTTCATATACTGTGCGGTGAAATTATGGAACGCATTACCGGATAACATTAGGAGTGAATTTCCTTTAACTGGTTTTAAACGTCTGTTGAAGACAGTCTCTTTTTAAGTATCATATTTGATATATTTGTAATGTAAATAGTTTATTTTATGTTGCACGGAGATATTAGCCTTCTGGCTACCCTACAATTCGTGTGGAAATAAATTTCATGTATGTATGTACGTACGTATGTATGTATGTATGTATGTATGTATGTATGTATGTATGTATGCCTTTTGGTCACGGCTGAGTTATGAGTGAAACTGGGCTTTTTTAGTGTTCTGGGGAGATGGAAGATGACGGATTCCTCCCCTCCCCCCCCTCCCCCTCCCCTCCCCCCCTGCCCCCCCCCTCCCCCTATGAAACTTGAAGGGTTTCACTTGAAGTGACGTGACGTGACGTGACGTGAGGACGTCTAATGACTAGAGAATAGGCCATTTGCACGATGACGTCATTTGACTACTACTACCAGAATTCATTTTGTTTTTCCTTTCTTATTTAAATTTTTTAATCCCAGTTCGGTTTAAATAACAATAGCCCTAATTTGCACTACAAAACAAAAAACTGAAGGATTCTGGTAGTAGTAGTCAAATGACGTCATCGTGCAAATGGCCTATTACATCAATATTCCAAATAGCGGCCAATCGAGTCAATATTAATCAAAATCAAAAGGAAAAGGCTAAAATCATCTTGAAGTGCAAAATTTGCAACAAGAAAGTTAAAAATGTTCCTTTAAATTATAAATTTTAATTTAAGTAGAAAATTCTAAATTTGTGAACTCATGCTTGTCAAAATGTCGTTGCCATGGAGACCTCGGATGTCATGAACATAAAAAGGTTCCAGAAAGAGAAATTTGAGAAAAACTCACAAAGTTTGGTGTGTACAATGAAGAACATGATATTTGACTAGAAAACACCACGTGTATAGGATCTACTTGCACAGCGAAAGAAATACCCTGCACAGTGTAGCATTGGACATGAAGTATTATCCCAAACTAAGGAAACGACGAAAGAGCATCTTTGATTCATTTCCCAACACCAGCCGAGTCGATCGCCACTTGGGAATCTAAATCCCACTTTTAAAAACATTGGCGTTTTCCCTAGTTTCTGCTTTTTGCCTTTAGGACAAATTCAAAAATAACTCTTTTAAAATATACCATGATTTATTCAGTTAATGACATTGGTCCATTGGTGCCGACGGACCTTGTTCAATAAGTCACGTTTCTGTTGCAATAACCAACCGTTAATTTCCATATGAAATGCTTAAGATCGCCATTAAAAAAGCTGTTAGGATATTTTCGATCAGTTTTCGCTTTGGCTCGCGTCGTTACATGAACGTGGTCTAAAACGAAGCTGAACTGATAGATTCAACTTAGAGCTATCTGAACTCACGTATTCAATTTTTTTGCCAGTGAAAAAGTGCTGTAGAAAACGACTCCACACAACCTTGATGGCAAACAGACGTATAGTAAACGGGGAAACAAAGCTACCACCAATTCGAAGAAAATATGACATCGCTCGAAACCCGATGGACATTGCACACGACAACCCCACCTTACATTTTCCAAGGCTTCCAGGAATTGAACGTAATCCTTTAGGACAAAGTAAAACACCGTTACGTTTTAACGGGAGAGAGGAAAATCGGTATTCTTGTTTAACAGTCGACGAGCAGCGTCCACCATTCCACCATGCCGCCAAGAAGTGCGAAAAATCGTTTGAGAAAATTAATGTGCTTCAAGAGCTGAACCGAAACGAGAAGTTAAATACGCAGATAGACAGGTCGGATGGTATGTGCCGTGAAAGCAATTGTATGCCAAAAAAAGAAATAAAAATTTCTCCCATCGCTGAAAAAGTGTCTCAAAGAACCGTGCGTTTAATTCGAAGACGTCTCAAGCCTGCTCGAGCTTACATGTACCAACACAACAATGGCCAATTATCTCATGAAGAACTGCTTGTATTCGATCAAAATATGGATCAGCTACGCACATTTACAGAAAGAGATGTAAAATGGATCGAAGTGAAGGATTTTAATGGGAAAAAGATCGACCGTAAAAAGACTGGAAGTGGGGACATTACCTCATACATCGAGCAGTTTGAACTTGAAGAAAAGAAAAACAGTCCTCGCAATGAACTGCTGCCGTTTAAGAAAGAAACAAAGGTTCGTGTTCAAGGGCGTTTTTATGAGGCTTTAGATCTCCATTACTACCACCACTACAGGAACTCTCATGCAGGACGGAGAATGGCTATTTGCGAAGAAATTGAACGAAATATTATTATTGAAAACGTTGCACTGACACTTTTCAGGGAACATTTGAGTTTGCAAGAAGTAATAAACACGTGGGTGGTGTAAAATGAAGACATTTCGGATTCAAAAAAGAGCTCTGTATGGGAAGAGTTTTTGCCCTGAATTAACTAAAAAACATAAATCCGCGCCTTCTCTCGTGTTTAAGTGAAAATAGGTGCAGTCATTTCAATATTCAGCACAGAATTATACTCTTAGCTTCGCATAAACGCTAAGAAAGTAAAACTTAATCATGTAAGTAGCAAAAGTTGTTAGGACTGGAGAGAACGTGAGACACATGAGATTTTTTTTTACGTAGAGTTAGCAAACCGTGACGAGGCTGCTTTAGTCAGTAGAAGTAAGTAACTTCCAAATTGCAAAGACCAAGATCAGTAAACATAAAAAGTGGCTTAAGTTACAGCTTGTAAATTATTTGAGCAGAATAAGATGTAATAACACCATCTGTGATCGAAATTTTCAACAAAGTTAACGTACACACCTTTACTCGCGAAACAGCAAAAAATCACGTTTTGGATGTTTTTTTTCCCTGAAGCAATTCTTCTGCATTCCGTAGCCGACGGGCATAACTTAATTTACTCTGAAAATAACACTCAGGTGGTAAAAGTGGAAATAAACCATCATTTTGGGATAACATGACATATGAAGGTTTTTCTTTTTTTCTTTTCTTCTTTTTTAAGAGGAAACAAACCTTAAAGTAGCAAGCAAGTAACTTTAACTGCAAGTAAGTAACTTTAACTACCATAGTATAAAAGAACATGGGCAGTAAATGTACTTAGTAGTTTTCTTTGAGTTACCGGCCTGCTTGTAAATAATGATTATGATTAATAAAAGCTAGCATATGCATCGAAATATATTCAGCCAACAACACTTTGTAAACCATGCAGCCACGTGTTTACATAAGGAAGAGAAAAAATCACGTTTTTGAACGACCTTTTGCAAGTCGCAATATTTCATCTGTTACAGCTGGCTCATAACTTGTGGGCGTCGGAGTCATATTTAACGATGTTTTAATTTCGTTGCAACACACACACACACACACACACACGCCTTAGCTTCCCTTGCATAGCATCCTCTTATGAGACATTTCGGTAGACGTATACATAATGAAATGCTGTACACTATTTTTATTAAGCTAGAAATATTTTTTGTTTCTCATTTAGCAAGTCATTAATAGCCGATTCAAAGCAGGGGGAGTCATTGCTATTGGATTTATTGGACTGCAAAACCGTCACTCTCCGCATTCAGAGTTGCTCTTGTTCGTGGATCTTTTAGAACGTTTCGGCCGCCTCAGGTGAAGACATTTCGGTTTGAAAACATTGCTCTGAGAAGTGGTTTTCCTGAATTAACTAAAAAAAAAAAATAATAAATCTGCGGCTTCTCTCATGTTTATGTGGAGAAGGTGCAGTCATTTCCATATTCAGTACAAAATAATACTCTGCAGAAATGCTTAAAAAAAGTAAAAAAAAATATCATTAGATGCAAGTGTTGTTACGACTGGAGAAAAGGGAAATGCAAAAGAAGTGACTAATATATAACTTAAAAGTTTTCCCTTTGTAGAGTTAGCAAACCGTGACGAGGCTGCTTTGGTCAATTGATAGAAATGAATAATTTCCAGATTGCAAGGACCAAGATCAGTAAACATAAATAGTGATTGTTTTAAAAAAAAAAAAGTTCAACCATGCACTTATGGTGTTCGTTGACTATTTAATTTTCTGTTCGTAAAATTATCCGAGCAGAATAAGACGTAATGGCACCATCGGTGATAGAAAGTTTCAACAAACGTAAACATGTTTACTTGCTGAAACATAAAAAAAAAATCATGTTTTGGATGGCTTTTTACCTTAAGCAATGCTTCCGCATTAGCTAACAGTTGGCTCATCACTAGTAACCGACGGGCGTAACTTAATCAGTTACTTTGTAAATTATAAGTCAGATTAACACTCAGGTGGTATATTTATAGAAGTGGAAATAAACCGTCAGGGAACAAGGTTGTTGGGGTAACATGACAAATAAGGGGTTTTTTTTTAGAGGAAACAAACCTCGAGGTAACAAGTAAGTAACTAGTAAGTAGAGCGGAGAAACAAAGCAGTAGTGCCTTAAACTGCCATAGTATATTAAAAGAGCATGTGCAGTGAATGCAGTTTATTTATTTATTACAATCTATGGATTAAAAAAAAAAACAAAGTTAGTAGTTTTCGTTCAAAAAGTAGAATTATATATACTGTTCTTTGAGCTACCTGCTTGTTTGTCATCTTCCCTACGTGCATCTAACTCAAGGTTTGCAATTTATTTTGTTTCTGTTCCGTTTTTCGAATTTCTTCGTCCTTTCAAACGGCGTTTCCACGGTCACGACGAAAGGAAGGAAAGGAAATTTCTCGCAGATTGCCAAAGAATGATTGAATTGTTTGCGTTTTTCTTCTCTCTCTTGAAAAACGGACGTTATTTTAGTTTCCACGTGAGAAAGCTGATCACTATTAGGGGAAGCCTTGCGAGACAAAATGGCAATTTGTCATCTTCGTAGTCGCGTGTTGTCGTTGTTTGTTCAGGGTCGTATTTTCTTTCTTCGAATCGTTGGTAATTGTGTTCGGCTCAAATGCGCACCGTCTGTTATACATCTATTTACCATTTTTTTTCCCGTTGTGTTTCGTTTAAACTTTATTCAGACTGGGGGGGGGGGGGGGCTTTTCGAACCCCCCCCCCTCCAGTAAAATTGTGATAACTCTTACACCGAAATAGCTATGAGGCTGAAATTTTCTGACTTTTCCTAGAATTTATCTAGAGACATTTTGGTATCCATAACATGTCAGCGTGATTAACCATGTTGCCATGGCAACCGGTTTTTGACACATAGGTTTTCAAAATATTAAAATATGGTGCATTTTTTATTTTAAGATCTTGTTCTTTGACTTATAGTGCATTTTCTTGTTAGAATAGTTTTTTCTTGGGACTAGTTCTTGAAAGACATCAAAAATTTTTAACATCAAATATTTGGGGGGGAGGGGTAGGCAAATTTTTGCTCTCTTTTACTTGTAGAGAAAAATTTTGTTTTAGCACCTTTTTTTGCTTTTTCTCGCTTTACAAGTGTGTCCTTGTTTGTATTTATTATGTTTTAATATTAAAGAGATGATTTTACAGTTATATTTGATATTTTAAGTATCTGGATGGAAAAATATCAAAGAAACGTCGGAAAAACAAAAATGACGTCATTGCGATGTCATAATTGGATGTGGCAGGTCAATACTGGTGTGAGGTTTCCCTGTATGGAGATGAACATTGTGTAAAAATTTCATGGTGCTAGCCTTACTGGTTCCAGAGATATGAAGGGGGGGTCCGAGGAGCCTCCCCCCAGTCACAAATTGCCTAAAAAAGCCCAGTCTGAATATTTTTTCCTGTGACGTAAGCAATGTACTGATGTCGGAAAAGTTATTTTTGTGGGATTATTGAAATTTTTTTTAGTAACACTTTTACGATATTTTATGGATTGTAATTATGAATATTTTTAGCATTCTAGTAGGTTAGTAATTGTAAACGTGAAATTATTTGAGAATTTTTTTTTAATTAATTGTAAACGTAAGATTGTTTGAGAATTTTTTAATAAAGGTTTTATTTACAATAACTGTGCGAATTCTCGCGCGCTGATTGGCTAATTTTTATTATCAATAAGAGTACAGACGCATAAAACGATAAAACTGACGCCATCAGCGAAAGTTTTTCCAAACTTGTCAGCGCTGCGCTTTTTGTGGCGAGAATTCTTTCACAAATCCAGAATTATTCACTGAGAAAATCGTCCAAAATAGATGAGATGAACCCGTAGGAGCTAAAACACAACCTTAAAGCGGAAAGATGAAGATGTTTGTTGAGAATTCAGGCCTGAAAATTGGCGGTGAGCAGGATTATTGTGCTGTGAGTCGCTGAAATCAGCTTTACCGGAGGTGAACTGAACCGTGTTTCAACGGATTATTTGAGAACAATTTTAACCGGAATAAAGGTTAGTTTTAAAATTCCAATTTTTCTATGTGTTTTTGACTTACTCTACTCAAACTTTTAATTTACGAGCCCGTGTTTCTCCGAATTATGGCTATGAAATTCTGTGGCGATCGCATCTTGCATTTCCTTCCTTCATTTCAACATCAGTTTTGGCGTTTTGTTATTGTAAAAACAAATTGACGTCAGTTTTTTATGCGTCTGTCCTGTTATTGATGATAAAATTCGTCATAACATTGTCAAAGTTTGCTGTGGATCCACTCGCCTACGGCTCGTGGATCCACAGCACTTTGACAATGTTATGACGAATTTTATCATCAATAACAGGACAGACGCATAAAAAACTGACGTCAATTTGTTAAATCGAGTTTTAATTTATTTTTGTGGGACAGTTTGATTATTTTTATGCAAATTGTTCATGACTCTGACAAAACCACATGTCTTCAGAAAACCATTAACAGTCTATTCAATTAGCATCACTCTTCCGTTTGTTTTGAATGCTTTCTGGTCAGTCATTCGGACGGTAGTTTTGGCATAAATTTTCTGGGGCCGGATTCACGAAACCCTCCTACGTTAAGACATATCCTAAGTATTGTTTCTTAACAATAGTCTACTGTCATTCCAACAATAGGCTATTGTTAAGAAACTATACTTAGGCTATCTCTTAACTTAAGAGGGCTTCGTGAATCCGGCCCCTGAAGAAAATCTTCTAGAAGAATCATTGGTCTCGATAAAGGCTTGCATCAACCATCCTAAAAATATACTTTTAAAATACAACAGAAAATTGGTGGGAATACTATACGATATTACAGCTGGGCGATTATGGTGTACTGTCGTTTTAGTTTAAACGGCTCAGTTTATGCGATTGTCATGTTAAACAGTATAAAATAAGACAACTAAGGCCTAGGGCAAACGTCGAACTTAACAAGCAAGAACAATAGATTTTGCTCATTTGCATTAGATTCGGCACATGTGAAGTTCGACGTTTGCCGTAGGCCTAAGTTGCCTTATGTTCAATGCAAATTTTATTCTCATTTCGATAAGGCGTGCTAACATAATGGCAAAAAATAAAATAAAACAAGAGTAAAATTATAAATCTGAAAAAATACATCAAGCTAGCAATCGGTATAAAAGACAAGAAAACTTAATTCAAAATATGAATACAAAATGAATATAACATGAGGTTAAAGCGAAGAAACAAAATGATATGGATTTCAATTTAACATGTGCGTTGTTTATTAGAAAAAGAACAATTAATTTGCTCATCGATTTCCTAATTAACTTCGAAAAAAATATTAAGCGTTGTTTTGCATTTAGGTTTGCCTTGTTATGAGTGAAACTGGGCTTTTTTAGTATTCTGGGGAATAGCGGCCAATCGAGTCAATATTAATCAAAATAAAAAAGGCTAAAATCATCTTAAACTGTAAAATTTGCAGCAAGAAAGATAAAAATGTTCTGTTAAATGTTGATTTAAGCAGAAAATTCTAAATTTGTGTACTCATGCTTGTCAAAATATCGTTGCCATGGAGACCTCGCATGTCATGAACATAAATCTGTCACATCAGAAAGGTTCCAGAGAAATTTGAGAAAAACTCACAAAGTTTATTGTTTACTATGAAGAACATGACATATGACTAGAAAAAACCACGTGAGGTACAGAATCTACATGTACAGCTAAAGAAATACCCTGCACAGTATAAGGTACGTATAGCATTGGACATAAAGTATTATCCCAAACTAATGAAACGACGAAAAAGAGCATCTTTGATTCATTTCCCAACACCAGCCGAGTCGATCGCCACTTGAGAATCTAAATCCTACTTTTAAAAACATTGGCGTTTTCCTTAGTTTCTGCTCTTTGCCTTTAGGACAAATTCAAAAGCGACTTTTAAAATATACCATGATTTATTCGTTTCCCTTTCTTGGCTGCTTGATTTAATATGACGTTGTTAATGACATTGGTCCATTGGTGCCGACGGACCTTGTTCAATAAGTCACGTTTCTGTTGAAATAACCAACGGTTAATTTCCATATGAAATGCTTAAGATCGCCATAAAAAAAGCTGTTTGGATATTTTCGATCACTTTTCGCTTTGGCTCGCGTCGTTACATGAACGTGATCTAAAACGAAGCTGAACTGATAGATTCCTTAGAGCAATCTGAACTGACTCACGTATTCAGCACAAATTGAAATATTTTATCAGTGACAAAGAGCTGCAGAAAACGACTCCATGCAACCTTGATGGCAAACAGACGTATAGTAAACGGGGAAACAAAGCTGCCACCAATTCGAAGAAAACATGACATTGCACGAAACCCGAATGACATTGGACACGACAACCCTACCTTACATTTTCCAAGGCTTCCAAGAATTGAACGCAATCCTTTAGGAAAAAGCAAAACACCGTTACGTTTTCACGGTAGAGAGGAGTATTCTTGTTTAACAGTCGACGAGCAGCGTCCATCATTCCACCATGTCGCCAAGAAGTGCGGGAAATCGTTTGAGAAAATTAATGTGCTTCAGGAGCTGAACCGAAATGAGAAGTTAGATACGCAAATAGACAGGTCGGATGGCATGTGCCGTGAAAGCAATTGTATGCCAAAAAAAGAAATAAAAATTTCTCCCATCGTTGAAAAAGTGTCTCGAAGAACCGTGCGTTTACTTCGAAGACGTCTCAAGCCTGCTCGAGCCTACCAACACACCAATGGCCAATTGTCTCAGGAAGAGCTGCTTGTATTCGATCAAAATATGGATCAGCTTCGCACATTTACAGAAAGAGACGTGAAGTGGATCGAAGTGAAGGATTTTAATGGAAAGAAGATCGACCGTAAAAAGACTGGAAGCGGGGACATTACCTCATACATCGAGCAGTTTGAACTTGAAGAAAAGAAAAACAGTTCTCGCGATGAACTGCTGCCGTTTACGAAAGAAACAAAGGTTCGTGTTCAAGGGCGTTTTTATGAGGCTTTAGATCTCCATTACTACCACCACTACAGGAACTCTCATCCAGGACGGAGAATGGCTATTTGCGAAGAAATTGAACGAAATATCTTAATTGAAAATGTTGCACTGACACTTTTCAGGGAACATTTGAGTTTGCAAGAAGTAATAAATACTTGGGTGGTGTAAAATGAAGACATTTCGGTTTCAGAAAAGAGCTCTGCATGGAAGAGATTTTGCCCTGAATTAACTAAAAATTATAAATCTGCACCTTCTCTCATGTTTAAGTGAAATAGATGCAGTCATTTAAATATTCAGTACAGAATTATACTCTTCGCAAAAACGCTAAGATAGTAAAAATTAATCATATAAGATGCAAGGCTTGTTAGAACTGGAGAAAACGTGAGACGCATGAGATTTTTTGTACGTAGAGTTAGCAAACAGGCTGCTTTAGTCAGTAGAAGTAAGTAACTTCCAGATTACAAAGACCAAGATCAGTAAACATAAAAAGTGGCTTAACTTACTGTTTGTAAATTATTCGAGCAGAATAAGACGTAATAACACTATCTGTGATCGAAATTTTTAACAAAGTTAACGTACACATGTTTACTCGCAAAACAGCAAAAAATCACGTTTTGGATGGCTTTTACCTGAAGCCAAATACTTCCGCATTAGCTAACAGTCGGCACATTACAAGTAGCCGACGGGCAAAACTTAATTTACTCTGTAAATAGTAAGATTAATTAACACTCAAGTGGTAAAAGTGGAAATACACCATCATGGAACGAGGCTGTGGGAATCACATGACATATGAAGGTTTTTCTTTTTTTCTTTTCTTCTTTTATAAGAGGAAACAAACCTTGAGGTAGCAAGCAAGTAACTTTAACTAGCATAGTATAAAAGAACATGTACAGTTAATGTACTTAGTAGTTTTCGTTCAAAAAGTAGAATTATATTATGCGGTTCTTTGAGCAACCTGCTTATAAATAATACTCATGATTAATAAAAGCTAGCATATGCATCGAAATATATTCAGCCAACATTACTTTGTAAACCATGTAGCCACGTGTTTACATTGGGAAGAGCAAAAATCACGTTTTTGAACGACTTTTTATAAGTCGCAATATTTCATCTGTTAACAGCTGGCTCATTACTTGTGGGCGTTGGAGTTATATTTAACGATGTTTTAATTTCGTTGCAACACACACACACACACACACCTTAGCTTCCGATCTCTTGCATAGCATCCTCTTATGAGACATTTCGGTAGACGTATACATAATGAAATGCTGTACACTATTTTTATTAAGCTAGAAATATTTTTGTTTCTCATTTAGCAAGTCATTTATAGCCGATTCAAAGCAGGGTGAGGCATTGTCATTGGATTTGTTGGGCTGCAAAACCGTCACTCTCCGCATTCAGAGTTGCTCTTGTTCGTGGATTTTTCAGATCTTTTCGGCCGCCTCAGGGGAAAACATTTCGGTTTAAAAACACTGCTCTGAGAAGAGGTTTTCCTGAATTAACTAAAAAATCAATAAATCTGCGGCTTCTCTATGTTTAAGTGAAATAGGTGCATTCATTTCCATATTCAGGACCATTCAGTGAAGAATTATACTCTTTGCAGAAACGCTAAAGAAAGTATAAATTAATCATATAAGACGCAAGTGTCGTTAGGACTGGAGAAAAGGGAGACGCATAAGAAGAGACTGACTTAAAGGTTATTTCTTTGTAGAGTTAGCAAACCGTGACGAGGCTGCTTTAGTCAATAGAAATGAATAATTTCCAGACTGCAAGGACCAAGATCTGTAAACATAAATAGTGATTGTTTTAATTTACACATGTTTACTCACTGAAACAGCAAAAAAGGCACGTTTTGGATGGCTTTTTACCCGAAGCAATACTTCCGCATGAGCTAACAGTCGACTCATTCCTAGTAACCGACGGTCGTAACTTAATTTACTTTAAATTAAATTATAAGATAGATTAACACTCAAGTGGTTTATTTATAGAAGTGGAAATAAACCATCTGAGGGAACACGGTTGTAAGGATAACATGACAAATGACGGGTTTTTCTTCGAGAGGAAACAAACCTTGAGGTAGCAAGCAAGTAAGTAACCAAGTAAGTAAGAGCGGAGAAACTAAGCAGTAGTATAATGCCTTAAACTGCCATAGTATAAAAGAACATGTGCAGTAAATGTACTTAGTTGTTTTCTTTCAAAAAGTCAAATTATATATACTGTTCTTTGAGCTACCTGCTTGTAAATAATAATCATGATCAATAGAAGTTAGCATAATCTGCATCGAAATATATTTAGCCAACAATACTTTGTAAATCACGCAGCCAAGTGTTTACATTGGGAAGAGCAAAAATCACGTTTTTGAACGACTTTTTACAAGTCGCAATATTTCATCTGTTTACAGCTGGCTCATTACTTGTGGGCGTTTTTTAACAATGTTTTAGTATCGTTGCAACACACATCCTCTTACGATACATTTAGACGTATAAGAACTCGATCGAAACATTGCAAAGACGATTTACACAATGAAATGCTATACGCTATTTTTATTAAGCTAGAAATGTTTTTGTTTCCCATTTAGCAAGTCGTTTACAGCCGATTCAAAGCAGGGGGAGTCTGTCATTGGATTTATTGGACTGCAAAACCGTCACTCTCCGCATTCAGAGTTGTTTTTGCTCGTGGATATTTAAGATCGTTTCGTCCGCCTCAGGTGAAGATATTTCGGTTTAAAAACACTGCTCTGAGAAGAGGTTTTCCTGAATTAACTAAAAAAAATAATAAATCTGCGGTTTCTCTATGTTTAAGTGAAATAGGTGCAGTCATTTCCATATTTAGTACAGAACTATACTCTTTGCAGAAACGCTAAAGAAGGTAAAAATTAATCATATAAGATGAAAGTGTCGTTAGGACTGGAGAAAAGCATAAGAAGAGACTGATTTGAAGGTTTTTTCTTTGTAGAGTTAGTAAACCGTGACGAGGCTGCTTTAGTCAATAGAAATGAATAATTTCCAAATTGCAAGGACCAAGATCAGTAAACACAAATAGCGATTGTTTTAAAAACGGCACATTCAGGCACTTATAATGTTCGCCGAGCAGAATAAGACGTAATAACACCATTTGTGATCGAACTTTTCAACAAACGTATACATGTTTACTCGCTAAAACATCGTGAAACAGCAAAACAGGCACGTTTTGGATGGCTTTTTACCCGAAGCAATACTTCCGCATTAGTTAACAGTCGACTCATTCCTAGTAACCGACGGTCGTAACTTAATTTACTTTATAAATTATAAGATAGATTAACACTCAGGTGGTTTATTTATAGAAGTGGAAATAAACCATATGAGGAAACACGGTTGTAAGGATAACATGACAAATGAAGGTTTTTTTTTCGAGAGGAAACAAACCTTGAGGTAGCAAGCAAGTAAGTAACCAAGTAAGTAAGAGCGTAGAAACTAAGCAGTAGTATAGTGCCTTTAACTGCCATAGTATAAAAGAACATGTACATTAAATTTACTTAGTAGTTTTCGTTCAAAAAGTAAAATTATATGAACCGTTCTTCGAGCTACCTGCTTGTAAATAATAATCATGATTATTAGAAGCTAGCATCTGCATCGAAATATATTTAGCCAACAATACTTTGTGAATCATGCAGCCAAGTGTTTACATTGGGAAGAGCAAAAATCACGTTTTTGAACGACTTTTTACAAGTCGCAATATTTCATCTGTTAACAGCTGGCTCAGTACTTGTGGGCGTCAGAGTTTAATGTTCATACAAAGCTCTAATATCGTGGCAAAACATATACCTTAGTTTCCCTTGCATAGCATCCTCTAAAGAGACCTTTAGCCGTATACGTACTCGTTTAATGCATTGCGAAGAAGATTTACAAAATGAAATACTATACACTATCTTTATTAGCCTAGAAATATGTTTTGTTTCTCGTTTTAATTTAGCAAGTCGTTTATGGCCGATTCACCGGCAGGGTGAGACATGGTTATTTGATTTATTAGACTGCAAAACCGTCACTCTCCGCATTCAGAGTTGTTTTTACTCATATATCTTTCAGATCTTTTTGGCTGCCTCCGGTGAAGACATTTCGGTTAAAAAGCACTGCTCTGAGAAGAGGTTTTCCTGAATTAACTAAAACATAAATAAATCTGCGGCTTCTCTCACGGTTTAAGTGAATAAGGTGCAGTCATTTCCATATTCAGTACAGAATGATACTCTTTGCAGAAATGCTTAAGAAAAGTAAAAATTTATCATAAAATGCAAATGTTATTAGGTCTGGAGAAAAGAGAGACACATAAGAAGTGACTAACTTAAAGGTTTTTGTTTTCTTTGACTAGAGTTAATAGCAAATCGTGAAGAGGCTGCTTTAGTCAATAGAAGTGAATAATTTCTAGATTGCAAGGACCAAGATCAGTAAACATAAATAGTGATTGTTTTAAAAACGTTTGTAAAATTCATTAATAATTCATGAGGGTGATGACCAATCCAACAACAGTATTCAAGTCACATGTATACCTCTGTAAATCCCAATACATATATAAACTGTCTGAAAGCACGGGGAGGGTTTGAATAGGTAGCAGGGAAATGTTGGGGTTGATGAATGAATACAGAATATTAATAAGCTTCATTAGTATTCTGTATCTAGATACAGAATAATAATGAAGCTAATTAGTATTCTGTAACTGATACAGAATACTAATTATGTATATGTAACTCAGCCACTAGCTTGAAGAGCCCCCTTCCATTTATTTACTTTTCACTTAATAACTAAATAACGATTTATGCCACAGGCCAGTAAATAGAGCGTTTTCGGGGGATATCGACCGCCGCATTGATTTGTTACTTCGCCAATAAATTTACTAAGCCAGAAGTTTACTGTTTCCGCTGTCGAAACCTCCAGCTTGCAGCTTAATTCTTGAACGTTTTCCACCCTGCAGTTTCTCGCCTCCAAGGCTACAGTTTCATTTTCGGGTTTTTTGTTAGCCCTTGCCTGCTGCCACTGTTGAAATATTTTAACGGCCCACTTCGTCCTGTTTTTAGCGTTCTGGGGAGTCACATCCTTGAGCAGAGAACTTTCTTCCGATAAACTTTTCGGAGGACGAAAGCGCGTGGATGCTATTTCGCTCTTCTAAAACGAAATAAATGTTATGCTAATCCCTTTGCGTTCATCGGATTAACTTCATTCATATAACAGCCAATCAAATTGAATGTAAACAACATTCTTCACACTTTGTATGACATTCATTTCACAAGTCAGATACAATATTCGCGTCCGATCTGTATGGGATTTACAATGGCTCGCCTTCGGCTCGCCATTGTAAATACCCATACAGATCTCCCGCTCATATTGTATCTATCACTTAACCAGGCACTTTAATAGTGTTCGTTGACTATTTAATTTACTGTTCGTAAAATTATCCGAGCAGAATAAGACGTAACAACACCATTGGTGATATAAAGTTTCAACAAACGTACACATGTTTACTTGCTTAAACAGCAAAAAAGGCACGTTTTGGATGGCTTTTTACCCGAAGCATTACTTCCGCATTAGCTAACAGTCGACTCATTCCTAGTAACCGACGGTCGTAACTTAATTTACTCTGTAAATTATAAGATAGATTAACACTCAGGTGGTTTATTTATAGAAGTGGAAATAAACCATTTAAGGGAGCACGGTTGTAAGGATAACATGACAAATGAAGGGTTTTTCTTCGAGAGGAAACAAACCTTGAGGTAGCTAGCAAGTAAGTAACCAAGTAAGTAAGAGCGGAGAAACTAAGCAGTAGTATGATGCCTTAAACTGCCATAGTATAAAAGAATATGTGCTGTAAATGTACTTGGTAGTTTTCTTTCAAAAAGTCAAATTATATATACTGTTCTTTGAGCTACCTACTTGTAAATAATAATCATGATTAATAGAAGCTAGCATAATCTGCATCGAAATATATTTAGCCAACAATACTTTGTAAATCACGCAGCCAAGTGTTTACATTGGGAAGAGCAAAAATCACGTTTTTGAACGACTTTTTGCAAGTCGCAATATTTCATCTGTTAACAGCAGCTGGCTCATTATTTGTGGGCGTTTTTTAACAATGTTTTAGTATCGTTGCAACACACACACCTAATTAGCTTCCCTGCATAGCATCCTCTTACAATACATTTCAAGACGTATACGAACTCGATCGAAACATTGCAAAGAAGATTTACACAATGAAATGCTATACGCTATTTTTATTAAGCTAGAAATGTTTTTACGAAAAAGAAGTGACTTAGAAAAACATTTAACTATAAAAAATTGCGACAAAACATTTCTTAAAAACATTGTAAAATTTTAAAAAGCTAAAAAGCTGACGACGTTTCGACGTTACCGTAACGTCATTATCAAGTCAAAAATGTATGAAAACTAGGTTCTATAAATACTAAAACGAACAATAAATGATGAAAATAATTGCGAAAATCACAACTTAAACAAAAAGTTTCGCACGTATGGAGTCCGTTTGGACGTTCAAATTAGGTTTGAATTTCTTGATGTAAAGCATTTCAAACACTAAACAATCAAATTTGCCTTGACACCTTCTCAGAATCTTAAAATGGCTCTCATTCAAAAGATCGCTCCCACCGTGCGCTTCATGTAAATGTTTGCCAATTGCCGAATTTTTGTGCTCAGCAACACGTTGAAAAAGGTGCCGGGCTGTGTAGCCGACATAATCTGCATCGCACAGATCACATACAAAACGATAAACAACGCATTGCTGATTGACAATTGACGGCTTGGCTTCTTTAGGTTTGAGATCTTGTTCTAATTTCCTGCTAGTAAAAACTGGCTGCAAAGTAGGGCCAATCTTATAACTAAGATCACGCAACTGCCTTCGAACGGCATTAGCAGAAACTTGATCTTTAAATGGTAAACTGATTCTGACTATGTTGCTCTCGTCAGTATTTCTCTCCGCTATGTCTACTGGAGGGTTTCGAGAATTGAAATTGGAAATAACAAAATCTATAAGACTCGACGGGTAATCAAGACGACTAAAAATGGAGCGCAATTTGGCGCATTCTTCATTAAAAGCATCTGTTGTGGAAGATAGAGCATAAGCGCGATGTAGCATTGTCTTTAACAAAGAGATTTTATAGCGTTTATCAGTATGACTATGAAAATGCAAGAGCAAGCCAGTATTGGTTGGCTTTCTATAAACTTGTTATTACCAAACCAGACAAAGGCTCGGGAGTCGTTGTGATGGACAAAACTGAGTATATTCGCCTTCTGAGCGCTGCTTCAGTTGACAACACCTCCAAATTTGTTCACGTTGATGACAGACGACCTAAAACTCGTGGGCGACCACCTAAACATTTCCACCCGCTCCTTCAGAAAGAGAAAGAGTTGCGCACAACGTTACATGAAATATTGCCTGAGGAAATTGCAAATTCACTCTCTCCGAAGAGTTCCAGGCTTGCACATCTCTATGGTCTTCCTAAGACTCATAAAGTCACGTTGAGTATGAGGCCCATTTTATCTGCTACTGGAACGTATAATTTCAAGCTCGCCAAGTGGCTTGAAGAGAAGCTCAAACCACTTTCCATAAACGACTACACTATTACCGATGCCTTTGATTTTGCTGATGAAATTCGTAACCTTTCTGTTCATGACGATGATATACTGGTCTCTTATGATGTTGCAGCTCTCTTCACCAACGTGCCGTTGGATGAAACTATCAGCATCTTGGTCAACAAAGCCTTCACGGATGATTGGTTCAATGAAACCTATGGTCTTAACCTGCAAAAAGATCAGCTTGTTAAGTTACTTGAAATTGCCACAACCAATCAACTTTTTCAGTTCGATGGTCAGTTGTACGAACAAACGGATGGAGTAGCAATGGGCTCCCCTCTTGGCCCCCTAATGGCGAACGTCTTCATGTGCCATCTCGAAGAGAAACTCACACGCGATGGCTTGATGCCTCTTCTGTACAGAAGATACGTTGATGATACTCTTGCAAGAATGCCTAATACTGATGCTGCCACTATGTTCCTTACCACCCTGAATGGCCTACATCCCAGTCTAACGTTCACGATGGAACTTCCTGTAGATGATAGGATCCCTTTCATCGGCATTGAAATCGTCAAGAATGGAACAAAACTTGAAACTCAAGTTTATAGAAAGCCAACCAATACTGGCTTGCTCTTGCATTTTCATAGTCATACTGATAAACGCTATAAAATCTCTTTGTTAAAGACAATGCTACATCGCGCTTATGCTCTATCTTCCACAACAGATGCTTTTAATGAAGAATGCGCCAAATTGCGCTCCATTTTTAGTCGTCTTGATTACCCGTTGAGTCTTATAGATTTTGTTATTTCCAATTTCAATTCTCGAAACCCTCCAGTAGACATAGCGGAGAGAAATACTGACGAGAGCAACATAGTCAGAATCAGTTTACCATTTAAAGATCAAGTTTCTGCTAATGCCGTTCGAAGGCAGTTGCGTGATCTTAGTTATAAGATTGGCCCTACTTTGCAGCCAGTTTTTACTAGCAGGAAATTAGAACAAGATCTCAAACCTAAAGAAGCCAAGCCGTCAATTGTCAATCAGCAATGCGTTGTTTATCGTTTTGTATGTGATCTGTGCGATGCAGATTATGTCGGCTACACAGCCCGGCACCTTTTTCAACGTGTTGCTGAGCACAAAAATTCGGCAATTGGCAAACATTTACATGAAGCGCACGGTGGGAGCGATCTTTTGAATGAGAGCCATTTTAAGATTCTGAGAAGGTGTCAAGGCAAATTTGATTGTTTAGTGTTTGAAATGCTTTACATCAAGAAATTCAAACCTAATTTGAACGTCCAAACGGACTCCATACGTGCGAAACTTTTTGTTTAAGTTGTGATTTTCGCAATTATTTTCATCATTTATTGTTCGTTTTAGTATTTATAGAACCTAGTTTTCATACATTTTTGACTTGATAATGACGTTACGGTAACGTCGAAACGTCGTCAGCTTTTTAGCTTTTTAAAATTTTACAATGTTTTTAAGAAATGTTTTGTCGCAATTTTTTATAGTTAGAAATGTTTTTGTTTCCCATTTAGCAAGTCGTTTACAGCCGATTCAAAGCAGGGGGAGTCTGTCATTGGATTTATTGGACTGCAAAACCGTCACTCTCCGCATTCAGAGTTGTTTTTGCTCGTGAATATTTAAGATCGTTTTGGCCGCCTCAGGTGAAGACATTTCGGTTTAAAAAACACTGCTCTGAGAAGAGGTTTTCCTGAATTTGACTAAAAAGAAAATAGATCTGCGGCTTCTCTCATGTTTAAGTGAAATAGATGCAGTCATTTCAATATTCAGTACAGAATTATACTCTTCACAGAAACGCTAAGAAAGAAAAGGGAGACGCATAAGAAGTGACTAAATTGAAGGATTTTCTCTGTAGTGCTAGCAAACTTTCAGTCAGTAGAACTGAATAAATAATTTTTACAGATTGCAAAGACCAAGATCAGTAAACATAAATAGTGATTGTTTTAAAAAAGAAGTATAACCACTTATACTGTTCGTTACGGTTTAATTTATTGCTATAAATTATTCAAACAGAATAAGACGTATTAACAGCATCGGTGATCGAAATTTTCAACAAACCGGCGTACACATGTTTACTCGCAAAACAGCAAAAAGTCACGTTTTGGATGGCTTTTTACCCGAAGCAATACTTCCGCATTAGCTGACAGTCGGCTCATTCCTAGTAGGCGCCGACGGGCATAATTTAATTCATTGTATGGAGGGGAGTGTTTTTAATACTGGGAACTAAAGCATTCGTAGAACCGATACGACCACCACATCCGGGGACCGAGTGGCGGAGTTTTCGTATGTTCTCGAACAACGACGTCACGATCTCCCCCCCCCCCCCCCGCCCCCCCTCCCCTCCCCCCTTCAAGACTTTGCTGAATGAACTTGGTTTGTTTGTTTGTTTTTTTCGGAATAATGTAATGGCCGCCGCAAGATGAGGGTCTAAAATAGGGTTTCCCAATCCCGCTTCCCACCACTGTTTTTCCTTTCATCTCGTCATCCCGCTTGCCTCGAACATGCCATCCCGATCCCGCTTCCAAAATACATGTTTTGCAAGACAAGTCGCCGTTTTTTCCGAACGAGACGCGATTTCCCCGTGCTAATGCATTACGACCTCAGTGTTTGTTTGCGGTAAACAGCAGCAGTCAGTTTAGTTTGGTAAATTTATCCGCTCTTGAGTAAGTGTTGAGGAGCCAAATAAAAGTTTACTTTATCGGAGAACAGTGCATGGACGATGACAAAGGCCCTTCATCACTCCAAACTTCAAAATTTCAAATGCCAACTACATAGGGGTTACCCACGAAATCTGATAGAGAAGGTTGTATGGAATACTGTGTATGCGGGGTGCGGAGTGCGGAGTGTAGAAAACGCGGAGTATGAAAAATGAGGAGTGTGCCAAATGAGTGGGGAAAATGTGGAATACGTATTTTTGTGGAAAAACATAAAATATAAGGTAAAACTAAACTCATTTGTTTTCTACAAGGCAACTTTTGCAAGTTTTGAAATTCACAATCTCTATATAAAAAATATGAGTTTCAGTGGAATCCACGAGGTGGAATTGCAGTGTTGTTATCTTAAAAGAGTTGATATTTTCATATATGCCTACATTTCATACCATTACAACTTTTCGAACTTAATTCTGTAGCTGATTTTGAGTAGATAGAGGACGTTTTGAAGCCGCGCCGGCATTCTTTCGTTACGAAATCTGCGATTTGCATAGCGTCTCGGCAATGTGCATTGCTCAATTACCACTGCTTCAATTAGGGCTGTCTGGAAAATGTTACTAGGGAGAATTTGCAATTTCATGGCAATTTTATATAATACTTGAAAGTGAAATATGCAAAATGTGTGTGTTTGGGAGAATTACTGAAGGTGACTTTCGCTATTAGGGAACTGTTTCCGATCACAAATCAAATAGTGATCTCCAAGGTGACTGTTATAACGGGAGATCAAAGGACCGGGGCATTGGTTTACAGCGCTGACTTCACGAACACCTATTATCATCCTAACTTCTTGCATATTCAGCGCAAAAACCCAATGTTAAACGGACTTGTTTTTATTGAGCAGTCCATTTACAGAGTGCTGGATTTTCACCAATCCGAAATGCTATAACAATATGATTTAAATATAAATATCTGCAATTAAGAGGATCAGACTGTTCTCTGACCTTCTCTGTATGCGGCACTTAGATAACGGCTTTTTTCGTACTTACGTTAGTCACTATATACGAGCTCTTCATGAAGCCAAACAGTTGGTCAGAGTATTTTACATTATTACCGACCTCGAGGTACCACTAACCGAATGACCTAACAGCTACCTCCAGGTAGGAATATATATTACCGACCTCGAGGTAGCCACTAACCCAATGACTTAACGGCTACCTTAGGATCGGAATATATATTACCGACCTCAAGGTAGCCACTAACTCAATGACTTAACGGCTACCTTGGAGTTGGAACATATAGAATGGATCTCGAGGTAGCCACTTACTCAATGACTTAACGGCTACCTTGGGGTCGGAACATATAGAATGTATCTCGAGCTAAGGTAGCCACTAACTCAATGACTTAACGGCTACCTTGGAGTTGAAACATATAGAATGGATCTCCAGGTAGCCACTAGCCACTCCTTAGAGGAAATATATAAAAGGTGTCAAATAAGTTTCACAACGGAATTGTTTGTGCAGCCTGTCCCTTTCTATTTCCTGTTTTAGCATTTTAATGGTTTCTTGAGACAAAATTGCAACACCATGACAGGTGCTTATATCAGGACTTCTGAAATGATTTTAAAGGAAAGACAGGATAGAAAAATGCCGGTTTAAAAAATCACCTATGTAAACATCCAGACTTGTCTTCCTTCACGGAATCGTGAAATATCTGGCGAGTGCACTGTCGTCATCCATCCCGTTTACAGCCCGGAAAAATCAAGAATTCCCGCGTCCCGCCATGAAAATGATGAACTTCCCGCTTCCCGCCCACCCCTAACCATCCCGCATCCCGCCTTCAAATTTTCTTTCATCCCGCATCCCGGCATCGAAAAAAGGCTTATCCCGCATCCTGCCAACCCTATGTTAGGCCCTCCAAGATTGGTTGTGGTAAGTGACGAAGATGGAAATGCTTTTCGAACAACAAGAGAACAAGAATACAAAAAAGCAAACGCTGTATGATCTAAAGATTGTCAGGAAATTGAATTTCTCGAAAGTTGCGACGAGAAAAGAGAAATAGAGGATAATACTCGCGTGGAACTACAAGCAATCATTAAAAAATTCGTGCTGCTTCGAGGAAAAAAAAAGGGCGACGAGTATGAGCCCTCATCTAAACCTTGTTAACTGTATTGATGGAAGACAAAACTGAGGCGGCTTGCTTTTTACCCGGTGGATCTACAGGACGTATTTTCCAAGCTGCCATATCTGAAAGGTAAATGTGCATGTTTATTCTGGTCGTGCTGAACAGCTTCAAGGGTTCGTAGTGAAAAGAGGTTGAAAATAACCATGTCTGATGATTCAAGTCAGAGTCAGTAATGGAGTTTTAATTATTTAAAACCAGTTCACATGCCGATGATTTTGGTCTCATTGACTGTGTTAAACAGTTTATAATTTGGGCACCGGGTATTTTGCAATTTTATGTCAAGCTCATTATTTGTACGAATACCCAGTATTTGCATTAAACCCAGCTTTTCAACCTCTACCATGTATATTTATTGCTGCTTGTAAATAATAATCATGATTAATAAAAGCTAGCATTTGCATCGAAATATGTTATTGAGCCAACAATAACAATGCAGTTACGTTTTCATAGACATTTTACAAGTCGCAATATTTCATCTGTCAACAGCTGGCTCATTACTTGTGGGCATCGGAGTTATCTTTAACAATGTTATAATTTCGTTGCAACACACGCACCTTAGCTTCCCTTGCATAGCATCCTCGCACATAAACAAATGAGCCACAGACGAGAATTTTAGCCGTATACGTACTCGTTCGAGACACTGCAAAGAAGACTTACACGGTGAAATGCTATACACTATCTTTATTAACCTGGAAATGTTTTTGTTTCTCATTTTTTTGATAGCACTTACAAATGAAAACTTTCTAGAAACATAAGAGCAGACTTACTGTCAAGTTTGAATCCACCCACTATGCTTATCCTCGAAATCTCTCCCTGAAAAAAACTAATTTTATAAATTAAATGCTGCGCTGGCACACAGCCAGCCTGCTTTTATATTGCGACAATGCGTCTATCAACAAATCGTTTTAGTCAGACTGTTTTGGAAAGATGTATATGTACAGAACAAAATTTCCTTGGAGCAAATGGAGAAATGTTTTGTCATTCAAATGCGCTTGACGTCGTCATATGGTAACAGGAGGAAACAAAACAAAACCATTTTTACACTGAGTTTATTTAATTGCACCAAAAAAAAGTACTACAGTACTTACAATAGGTATTCTTCACTACCATATAATGCCTACACTACTTACACTGACGATACATTACGTTCTTACAATACAATCCTTACACTGCTTACAATGCTATACTTACATTACTTACAATACGGTATTTACACCGTAAAAAAGAAAACTAAAGCTACAGTTACACATTACTCACACTTGACAACATTACATTACAATTTAGCACATTGCCACATTGGCTGAGTGGACCGCTAAGTACCTCAGGGGGCTGCGGACGTGAGAGTATCACCCATAAGGGCACATGGAAGGGGTGAGTAGTAAATTTGCTCTGACACAAATGTTGTTTATTTTTTATGTAGTATATAAAAAACGAGTGCGAGGGTTTGATCGTGGTATCCAAATATCGAGAAACAAATGAAAGCACGAGGCCGCTGTTTCTTTGGGGAATTCAAAGTGTATGCTAAATTTATGGTAGTTTTGCTCAATTAGTTTACAGCTCCGTGGTTAGTCGGAGCTTGATTCAATGGCAGAAAGTAATGAAGTTAACCGTTTTCGTGTCCCAAAAGCGGTGAAGAGGAAAGTAAACTGCTAAAGGAAAGTGTTCCCAAATCAACCGTTTACAAGAATAAATGGTCTGCTAAAGTTTTCCGAGAATGGCAATTGAGTGCAAGTTCCTGTAATAGATTCTGGTGGCGTGTGTAAAGCGGGACTAAAGTTGATACCGTTACAACAGATATCACAAGCATGGATGCCGATACCCTGAATTATTGGCTCAGTAAATTTGTGCTGGAAATAGCAAACAGCAAGGGGAAGAGATATCCAGCCAGAACAATTTATGATTTAATCTGTGGTTTGCGAAGGCATTTGATAGATGTTGTTGGTTCCGAAGCGCTAAATCCTTTGGATGCTGGCGATAAGAGGTATGTATCGTATTTTTGAATTTACAGTTTATTAGATCAAAATCGTTGTTATTCATTTGATTTATTGTGTTTGGTGTTGTTGCAGATTTCGTATTTTTCGGAAGTGCCTGGATTTTGCAGTATAATTTGAGTGAAATTTCCTTGTTACTATCAATAAAAGATTCATTTTGTTATTGAATGTGTAGTTTTTCTTATTTGCATTTCATGGCATGCATGAATCTGGATGTCCAATAAAAACGCATATCCAGATCACTAGTGATTTGGATATGGGTTTTCATTGGGTATCTAGATTCATGCATGTGACGAAATACTTTCCCCTCATTGGCTGATAACCTCATTAATAATTAATGAGTTTGAGAAATACATATAAAGGGTCGAGGCTCAAAAGTTTCTATTTCCACTATACTACAGGAGAGTAGGCGTCATGCTGGACGCTATTTAGTTGACTTTTTTAAGGACTTTTTTAATCGATATTCATATATTCATATATTCATATATATATATATATATATATATATATATATATATATATATATATATATTCATAATCTACCTTTTATGAATAGCCCTTATATAGAAAGACTTGATCTTGGGTAGCGCGATTTTTATGAGTAAGACTGGAGATATAGAGTACTTTTATATACGACTCCTTAACGGGTCATTTGAACGGATTAATTTTGCTCTTCTTATCTCATTATAGAAGGCAGACTATCTTTTATCACTACTAGATCCGTAAGAAAGTCATATCTAGTGGATTTCTAAAAGATGCAAGGTTTTCTGTAACTCATACATCACTGAAAACACTATTTCAAGCATGACCTCTTATTGTTGTTGTTCTTCCTATTTTAAACACGACCTTCAGCAGTCATGTCCCTACAAGATCATAGACCTACAATGGGGACACATTTTCAATAAACCAGCTATCCGCAAAAACAACGTAATCAACAATTGAATGTATTTTATACAAAATAATGCCGACTGAAAGGTAATAAAACGTGATAAACATGTCGTTCCGGTTATACTCTAGTCTGAAGTGTCTGTCGCTTTCTCGCACTACCCGTGTGACCCACACGGGGTAGAATAGGGCGAAATAGCGGCTGACACATGAGACTAGTTATACTCATGAAATTCCACTGGGAGAAAGATCACTAGTACTCTTACTCTTCTGATATTAGACAGAATGTGGATGGAGTGGTACTTTACTCCTTTCTAGAGGCCGGTGGTGTTAGGTCCACCTCTCTAAAAACTTCTAGGATCGGGGACCATGCCTAGGTCCAATAAAGTAACTACAGAACCACAGTATTTTTTTGGCTTAACAAAGTCCGCGGAAATTATTTGAATGATTGTATAAAATGGGCATTATAAATTATTATAGTTAGTATAATAATTATTCACATGCGAATGATGTAAGCACTCTCTAACGACACAGCAATGCGGTTAGCGAGACCACAGGCAACCCATTATATCCTCGTGTGTCAGAAACCGTGAATTATAAAGTTTTGTATGGGAATTTAACAAACATATTATTAGGAATAGTATCAGAAATAAAAATACAATAAAATGCCTTACCTTGTTTCCCTGTTGTACTACTTGTGTCTCCGAGGGCCTTTTAGGCCATTAGCATGGCAAAAAAATTGGGTGACATTTGCCTCTAATTTTTTTAACTCGTCCCCAGACCCCCAATTTGACCCTTAAAATCACTATGAAAACGCCATTTTTTAAGGGAAAATCAAAATTTCGCCCATTTATGAAATTACTTTTCGGAAATCCACACTTGGATTCCGGTAATTTGGTTATTATTCTATCTGGAGACGTTAAAATATTTTAATAACTTAAAAAAAAGTCCCGTCATTTTGACCTTGAAGTGACCAATGTCAAGTAAAGGCTTATATGAAGTTCAACCGCGCGGTCATCGCTTTTAGCAGTATAACTATTTTAATAGGCATAATGTCAACATCCACACTCGGTTTTGAAGAGACTGGGATCTTGTGAACATTTTGGTGGGAAATATGATTTACTTGGAACGAAAAAAATCCCGTCATTTTGCCACTTTTTAAGTGCTCTATGCTTCGAGTGAGCCAATTTTGGCTTCTATTAGTCTGTATCTATTCGCATGCTCTTCTGTCAATGCATGGCCTGGCAATTTATGAATTACTTTTCGGAAATCCACACTCGGATTCCAGTAATATGGTTATTATTCTATCTAGAAACGTTAATTTTTACCTTGAAGTGAGCAATTTCGTATAAAGGCTTGTATGGAGTTCGACCGCGCGGTCATCGCTTTAAGCATTCTAACTCATTTTAACAGGCGCAATATCAACATCCACACTCGGTTTTGGAAAGATTGGAATCTAGTAAACATCTCGGTGGGAAATTTGCTTTGGTTCGATTGAAAAAACCTCCGTCATTTTGCACTTTTCAGCCGGAAAGATTTCCGTTTAACACCATAGATTAGCTATGCATACCATTCTTAAAACTAAAACAAAAGCCAAAACAATAGAAATCCAAAAGCAAAACAATAGCGCATACATACATAATTATGAGCAACAGTTCATTTTGGTAACGCGCACGCCCGGAGCAAATGTCTCGTCTGAGGGATCAATATTTTGGAATGCGGAGCGATTCCAGAGAGTTTTAATTTCACTTATATCTCCCTATATATACAATTCCTAAAGACTATATAGTCAATAAACTGACGTAACAAAATTCAACAACCACAAATTCAACTGATGTTCATTGACCTTTTATCTGTCGTTTCAAATGAACCATCAATTCGGATAAAGAAAAGTTGGAGCGATCCCTTGGATGATAAAGACGACAAACTTTATATCTCGATAAATTACACTGTAAGTTACACAATACTGAATTCAATACTGAATTCAAATAAACGCCGGTACTTCGAATAAACGCTGCGGACGTTTATTCGAAACTCGACCTTGTCAACCCGGCGTTTATTTGAATCCGTCATTTATTCGGGGCCAGGCGTTTAGTCGAAAATATACGGTACATTATTTTCATAACATGTGGTCCGCTAGGCACAGCCTGACTTCTCAGTTTTACTTAAAATAAATAAGCGCCCCCACTTCCCCGATCGGGCTTAATAGAAGATTTACGGTACACGATACACGTTTGAAACCAGCTTCACCCCTGAAATTTGAAAGGGAAAAAAAAAACAATATAACCCAAAATATTTTTTTACATTTCAGATCGGCATCGGATTCCTTTTTTCTCATACATTGCGTGCCATATTCTCACCATTTTTCAAGTCGATATTTTGATTAACGAAAAAAACAATGTTTACTTCCATCCGCAGCCGACCAACTTGCTACCTCGTGTCACCTAACCATTCACGCTCATTACTTCAGCAGAAACTAGTGGATACGTCACGATTTACATCCCAAATGAATGACTGTTTATCTGTCTATGACTGTGTTGTGAAGTTTGCAATTAAACTACTGTACTTATCGACTGTTGGGTCGAGTTATTTCTCTGCAAAACATTAGGTAGTACGTAATGATGAATAAGGAATCTCAGACATAAACTGGGAGGCTGTGTCTTTAGTTTATTTTTAAGTATGATAACCTAGAGAACCTTGTCAGCTTGTTATCGTCTAGAATAAAAATATCGGATTCAATTCATACCCAGTTCATACAAGGAAAAACAAAAACAATATACATATATTTTATTTTATTTATTTATTTATTTATTTATTTATTTATTTATTTTACTTAATAGAATTCCAAATTACATTACATTGCATAAGACAATCAATGAATCTGAGATCCGCTTAAAACAGAATACGTGATTCCTTGGAATAAACCACCTAACATATCATAGATAGTCTCTAAAAACTAGTCATATATACACAGGTATAATCATAATCATAATATCATCAAATAAAAATTCGACAAGTGCATAAAAGCAAGAGAACTAATATTAAGAAAAGTAAGAAACTTAGGCCTAGGGCAAACGTCGAACTTAACATGTGCCGAATCTAATTCAAATGAGCAAGAACAATAGATTTTGCTCATTTGCATTAGATTCGGCACATGTGAAGTTCGACGTTTGCCGTAGGCCTTAGAAAGTTGTCATAGCGAATACATTTGTCATAATGAAGTTTTAACCAATTCCCTCATCATCAAGTGTGTCTTAAAAGTCTATCGGAATGCACTGTCACTTATACAATTAAAAAAACTCTACACCGACTAATGTGATAAGCTTAAATACACTTTTCGCTTAAATTTCGGGAGAGACGATAAAGAATCCATTATTATTACAGGTAATCCTTCTTTCACTTTTACAGATCTCTTGAACTCTGCAATCATGGATATCAGATCCAGGGTCTGCCAGTGCTTGTTAAGGATCTCCAGCAACAACCTCGGGTTATACAGAGGACCAGTTACCAAAAGAGTTTCCGGAAATTTCGCCAATGTATCGTGTCTGCAAGCACCAAGCTTTGTTTTTTTAGGTATCCCGGACGCCAGCTTACTAAAGCAATCAATAACTACGGACTGACTATTCAAGAACCAACTCCACGGGGAGAAGAAATCGAACACCGCAAAGAACGAGAAATCATCTGAAAAATATAATTAAAGCAAAAACATAAAATGAAAAAGCTTCTTGCGCGACATAATTACAATGCTGGGTGTGAATAGAGGTTTTGCACGGCAGCCATGTTGCATGGCAGGAACAATAGATGATCATAGATTTTTTTTCCCATGGGAAAGAATGTTCTTTCTAATGCAAAACATTTTCATGGTTCCTGCCATGCAACATGGCTGCCGTGGAAAACCTCTTATATTGGTCTAAAAATAAAATAAAACAATCAAAGAAATTTTAAGGACAAAACAAAAACTGACAAAAGTATTGATGTTCAAAACTGACTTCAAAAGATTAACCTGACGGAGTGTGCATTCGACGGTATTGTTCAATTGATCGTAAAACATGAGTAGAGTGCCGTATGGAGAATTGAATCCGCGGAAGGCGGCGCCAACGCTCATATTTTTATACCGTCAGCTAACGCAGGTAAGGGAACATTAAAATGATTGCAAAAAGTATAATTTTTGCTTATTATTACTTTGCTCTTAATAATGACGACCCGCGGACGTGGAACCTGTTCAACGTGCAATGCAGGTCGGGGCCAGGTCAACACGCCATGTTAAGTCTTACTATTATGCTATCATTTCGTTCTTTCAGGTCTTAATACTTTACTTTATAGCGTCATAGTTTTACACGTTTGTACATTAATTCACGTATTAAAGCTGTTATGATTTTCTGTGCAGTCCGTTGTCATTTATTTAGTTTGCTTTTGTGATTGTAATTTATCATTTCTCTGGCGAAGCTAAATAAATAAAAAAAAACAACAAGTTTGTTAACGTGCGCGTGGTCTCTCGTGGAGGAACAGTATTATGTTTTAAATCGCAAACGAGAAGCCTGCGGGGACATGTGTAGCCTGCGTAGCAGGCGTCGGGGAGAAGGGAACTGGGGAGAGAGGAAAGGACGCCTGCAATAAAGACCCCCATTTGTTCATTTCTGCGGACGCTGGCGGCAGCAAAATTCCGATTGGCTATTTCGCGCTGGGCGGTAAACATAGTCACCCGCGTGAAGTCATCCATGCGAAAAAGCGCGTGCCAGTTTCTGATTGGTGAACGTATTGACAGTCGACGAAATTCGAGTACAAGGAAATTGGTGGGCATAATGCGAATAGCCCGGTTCTTAAAGCAGGCGTTCCTTCTCTTCTCCCCCTATCCTTTTTCGTACCCCCTTCCCCCTCCCCGTTTACGCCTGCCACGCAGGATAGGAGATATGAGCAACGCTGATGCTGACGTCGGCAGTTCGCGACAAGAGGTAATAGATTAATATCCTGTTTCAGCCCATTCCCACTGTTTCTTTCACAGTCTCTATACACCTTTATTCTAAGGACATATATAGATAGGCTGAGCCTAACAGCGTCGCTCTCTTAACAGAAAGCCGATGATAAACTTAACTGAGGTGAAAGATCGGAAGCACAAGAATAAAGATTGACGAAAGGACTATTTTTCAATTTTAGCAATTCTCAAAAACAGAATTACGCGACCGTCTGCACAGTACATTTAGACCGTACAAAAGTTCACAAAAACAACTTTTTCACCGTCTAGAATAACTAGTACGACTAATTTCCGAATAAAATACACCTGTTGCTTATCAAAAATTGTCCGAGAAACTGATTTGGAAATCAAAATTGCAAAAAAGACACAAACATATTTGCATAAGGCCACGCGAGTGAAGTTAGAACTATAAAATCCAAGTCTTGTTTTGTTTCAGCATAAAATCGCTTTTCAACCTAAGTAATGAATGAAAAAACACATAAAAATGGACAACACAATATTCTTTCGAAAAAATTTATTCAATTCTCCATAAGTTTATGTTTAACCCTTTAACTACCAATCGCACATATTCGTACGAAAATCACTAGTAGTGATTTAAAGATCTTCAGCTTTCACACATCTACACAAATGATAGTAATGATCCCTTGTTAGGGCAAAGCGATAAGTTTCATAGCATTAACAACCAACTACTTGACTACAACTGTGGATTTCCGCTGCATATGGTTGTTCATTCGGCAGCAAATCCAGAAATGCCCGTTTTCTACTTCCCAGGAAAACAACAAAAAACGCACATCTTTGCATCAATTTCTTTTAATGAAAAAGTAACTCTAAATCCAAAAGTGTACATTTGCAGCTAACTTCGAACCTATTCCTCTGCATCGACTTAGAAAAATTTCCATCAATATTTCAACAGACCGAGCAATTTCCATTCAATCAGAGCTATTCTTGCAAACTTATAATATCCTTATGCACGACCGAAAGGAATTCTGGGTAATACGACCATACCGGCGGCATGCAAGTCTACCGACCTCTGTTTGATATATTTTTTATAAGTGTCGAGCCACCCAGACCAACTGGCAAAATATTGCACCGATTGCATTCTTTAGAAGTCAAAAGTCGTCCAAATTGCCTTGGTAGGTCTCGAAATCCAACCACAGAAGGGCCAGAGAGACAACTTCACTCATGGACCGCCATGTTTTGCTACGGATACTTTTGGCGTTCCAGTCATAGTCAAATCATCTCTCACCTCTGATTTCTTTCAGATGTTTGCCTCTGCCCACCATTCCAGCTTAATGATACCAGCCTGGGGGTTTCTGCAGTGAAAAATGACTCGAAAACGCACTTATAAACCAAATTCTTATCAGATTCGAGTCCGTGTGATCGCTAATCGAGCGAGCAACGGCTGAATACTGATGTCACAATGAAAATTCGAGCCCACGTTGATTTGAAACAGCGTATATTTTTATGTGAGCTATTTATATGCAGTCACGAAATTCTACAGATTGCCTAGCCCCACAAAACTACTTTGGGAACCCAAAGACATTTGGTAGTTAAAGGGTTAAAAGCAAAACGCGAACCATTTATAGCTCATCGAGGCCGAGCTGTTTTCGATGAAAGAAATCAAAAGTACTGAATTTGAGCACGTTTTATAAACAATTCTCCAAAACTAGCGAGCACACAAAGAAAAAGTCAATCACAGATGGATATCAACATAAATTCCCATCGAAAAATGTATTTTGTTTTGCCTTTAAGTCCCTCCACTGCTTGGAAATTCTTTAAATCTCCGCTTCTTCAGTTCTGAAACCCGAAGTGACAAACATCTCCCCGCATTGCTCCCATCCTCGAATCAAGATTTGATCCCTGAAAGCTCTTCTTTTTCCACTATAGCGGCTTCTGAGTATCCCTTAATTAGTATCCCTGTCTTGAGTAGCAAACCGCGAAAAAATACAGGAAAATAACGTCGACTTTAATTTAAACGGTTTTCTCCGCTTAGTAAACACAGCAAAGCATCAAAAATGTAAAAACAAAGCCTCGCTTTGGTTTCAAAATTGCTAAGATCCCGGATGTTGTGTGGCATCATACGCGCGTGTTTTGCGACGTCATACACGCCCGCGAGCTAGCCCTGCCCAACGGCGGGCGGCGGGCACACGACGCGCCCGCGAAACATTCCGCTAGCTATGACCATGAAAAATGATAGGCATAGGTTCTATGAGTATGGGGCTCCGCAGCGGGCCTTCGTCCCGCGAGAGCTCCGCTATAAACTGACAACTGCCTTCATTGAACCATTATTTCTGAAAATTAACATATTAACTACTTACAAACCCAGTGGTTAAAACATTCGGCTGATTTCACAATATCAACCGGCTGGGAGTATAGCTACTATCCTTTATGGTGTTGCCTCTCATGTTCCTTTGATCATTAAGATCATTAAGGTCAAGCGCGCCAAAACCCTTATGACAGGCAGGCATAGCAAGGATACTTCTTCTCTTGTTTTATTTAAACCAACCTTGATGTTGAATCCATCTTTCTATAACCGTCATTGCAGCGGCAGCCATGTCCTCATGTTCTGTTCTCCTTGTCAACAAAATTCTGCATTGAATTATTGTCACATCACTCTTGGTGTCAAGATCAGTAAAAAAGGTTTTAATTCGTATCGCATCATAATCAACCTCGTCGTCTGCAAAAATTAAAACGGCGGCACGACTATGGTAGGTTGTTGGACGATCAACCGAATTCCTCAATTTCTTAATCTTGTCGAATGTAAGTGCAGGCCGCAGTGATCTAGCAGTACGTGGTTTCGTTTGTTTTTCTAGCAGCTCTAAAAGGTCATACAGTTGTAAAGCCTCAAAGACGTCGTTTAGCAACTTCACTGGGGTGTCCGGAAATAATCTGAAAATACTTGTACGACTTGTATTGTCAAACTTGAGAGGCAACCAGGATGGATCAGTGATTCCAAAAGCTTGATAAACACGTCTCTTAGCATCTTTGTCGTCATCAAGTCTTACTTCCAATTCACTGGTGACCTCTTCGCTCAGATGTTTGATGCAAAGCTTTGAGGTGTCATCTAACAAAAAAATATAATTCAAATATTAAAAATAATGATAATAATATCCTGAATAGTCTCTTCCTTCCTCAAAAAATAACACACCAATACTGCTTTATTAGAGTACTCCACCCACCCCAATACAGACCATGTCAATATGGCATATCATAAACTTTCGCTGTTGGATGATATGTAATTACGCTTCTGATTGTTTGGAATTATAAAAGTACATCTTCAAAACACTTGAAAGTGTTAGTATAAGCTGTCATATGCGAATCGGTTTTTCTTCAATTCCCTCTCGTTTTTGCATCCGGCTAGGAAACATGCATGCACATACGGTATATAATTCAGTTACGTATTACAGTACGACCACGAAAGCCGTGAACGCCAAAAATATGTCTGGAATGTTTATTGTGTTACAGCCAATCAGATTCAAAAACCAACAGACGAAAAGCCGACAAATGTTATTGTTAGTCCGATTCACGATTCGGCATTATTTCTAATCAGTGTTATGACGTTTTCTTTTAAAACACGCCTCACGTTTTCCCTACAGGCGTTTGTTTGTTATTTCACTTGATTTTTGAGTAAGGAAATGAGCGTTTTCAGAAATAGGCGTGCAGACATCGCACGAAAAACATTTGCATTGGCTTGTTTTATACGCGCTTGTTATCAAAACCACTAGAGATATGATAAAAGATCGTAAAACGGCCGTTTGAAAATTTGACCTCAAGGCGACTATCACGTGACAGTTGAACTTGCGAAGATCTGTACCCGACGGAAAATGATCCCTGAACGCAAAATCATTCCCAAATAGAACTAAACACGACCCAAAATGATCCTCAAATAGAACTAAACACGACGCGAAATGATACCCAAGGAATTATAGGAATGGAATGGGATGACGTTTCTGTCCCGGAATAAAAAATATTTTCAGGTCTAAAAATGGCTAATCGATTGAACGAGTTATTTTCAGTTAATATCAGTTGCCTGGACTTCAACTTTTCCGTAATAAAATGAAGGCCGTTTGGCCGTTACATTAAGACGAGGACTGTGATATGTGTGAAGAATGCACTAATTAAGAAGAAGAGTGGCATGCTTCCATGTAGCTTCCATGTAGAAATAACAGGAAAGCCGTTAAAAAAAAAAAAACAGAATAAGCATGCTTTTGTCGACGTCTTTGTATTTGCTAGCGAATACAAACTGAGTGCATTTTTAAATTAAAGCTTTAATTTAAGACGGAATCTCAACAGAAAAGTTTTTAGATGAAGAAACGGTGAAACGGTGCAACTGGCGCATTTACCTAATAGAACATGCAAACAAACATCTAAATTTATATTACATGCAGTTTTGTTCTTTCCAATTTTTTGATATAGTTCAGGTTATAACGTTGCAACACGTTAACAGGTTTAGGTTTTTCAATCGCATAGCTGTTGTATTTCTCGTTTATAATTAATTTCACGGTTCTCATAAAATAGTGTCTACTTTAGAGGCGGAGAGTTTTATTCGGTCCTTATCACAGTTTAAAATTATCTGATTTTTATACTCACAAATATTGATTTTAGAATTGACGGAAATACACGTAATGTAAATACTGCGGATGTTAATGCTACTCCAGGAAGCGATAACTTTTATACATGTTTCTTGCTACCGGTTACGTTATGCCATATCCACGATTTTAATACACCTCTAATAAGAACTATGAAAGTTTCTTGAAAATTCGTTAAAAAAATGAGTTATAATTATTTAATAAATTGTTCAAAATTAATAAATACATGAACACTTCAAACAATTCGAGTCAACATTTCTTTAATTTACTTTATTTTAGCGGAGCACTTGCCAGGCCGAAGGCCTGGCTGCGCAGCTCCATACTCATAGAACCTATCGCCGTCATTTTTCATGGTCATGGCTAGCGGAATGTTTCGCGGGCGTGTGTCCGTCCGCCCGCCGCCCCCCGCCGTGTTGGAACAACATCCGGGATCTTGAAAGCAAGGCTTTGTTTTTCGCGCGGCCACACAGCCGTGAGCTCGGTAAACACTTTAGTTGTTTTGTTGTGTCTAGCGGAGAATTAAAGTCGTTATTTTCCTGCATTTTTTCGCGGTTTGCTACTCAAGACAGGGATACTAATTAAGGAATACTCAGAAGCCGCTTTAGTGGAAAAAGACGAACTTTCAGGGATAAAATCTTGCTTCGAGGAACTTCATGTATTACGTTTTTATCAATGCGGGAGATCTTTGTTTTCTACGGATTGAGATTTGAATTTCCAAGCAAGCGAGGAACTTAAAGGTAAAACAGATTACAGTTTTCGATGAGAATTTATATTGATATCAATCTGTGAGTGACTTTTTTATTAGTATTATTGTTAGTTTGGAGAATCGATTTTAAAACGTGCTTAAATTCAGTTGTATCGATCTCTTGAATTTCATCAAAGAAAGCTTAAACTCGATGAGCTATAATTAAGCTTAAATGGTACGCGTTTTGCTTTTAAACGTAAACTAATGGAGATTTGAATAAATTTTTTCGAAAGAAGATTGTGTTGTCCATTTCTTTGTGTTTGTTCATTCATTAGATAGATTGAAAAGCGATTTTATGTAAACAAAACAAGACTTTGATTTTATAGTACAGTTCTATCTTCACTCGCATCGCCTTATGCAAATATGTTTGTGTATTTTTGCAATGTTTGATTTTCAAATCAGTTTCTCGGGCAATTTTTGACAAACATAAACTGTATTTTATTCGGAAACTAGTGGTACTAGTTATTCTAGACAGAGAAAAGTTGTTTTTGTGAACTTTTGTACGGTCTATAAAAATGTACTGTGCAGACGGTCGCGTAATACTGTTTTTGAGAATTGCTAAAATTGAAAATAGCCCGTTCGTCAATCTTAATTCTTGTGCTTCCAACCTTTCACCTTAGTTAAGTTTCACCTTAGTTAAGCTTGTTCAAAGTGCGACGCTGTTAGGCTTGGGCTATGTATATATATTAGTAATTCTGGCATCCTCGCGACAGAAACGTCATCCCATTCCATTCCCTGTCAGTAATTTTCTGACTACACGCTGTCTGTTGTTTTTGAGTTCGGACATCCACCGGTTAAAAAATATCTCAGTCACGCGCTAACACCATGCACTAGCCTGGCTTGATCGAACGATGGACCGAGCCGGAATATCATCCGGTTGCCTTGGTTGTGTTTGTAAGTCGCAAACAATAAATTTTACTTCATCATTTTGTATGTTTTTTTTTTCTCTCGATAAAGTGGCGTTGCTTCGATAAAAGTAGCAGAAAATGAAGGCTGCTTTCGTATGCAGTTCCTTGCATACGAATATAGATCAAGTGGGTGATCCCAAAAATAAATTACAATATTTACCGGAAATGTCTTCCAACCCGAGTTCAGATGCTGCTCCATGTGTCACGTGTCCGCTGTCACTGTGCGTCTCATGGGCTTCCTCTAGATATCTCTGAACGAACGCATATTTCTCTTCTCCAAGAAACATTTCCTGTTTGTTTTCTCTTTCTCTGTTATCTTCATCTCTTGCCTTACAATATAAATCAGAATCAGAGTTTCTTCGTCGCCTCTTTCTGGACTTTTCTGGGTCTTCAATTTCTCGAGCTATGGAAACAACAAAAATCGGACAAAAGAGAATATTTCCTTGCAAGTTGTCGCAAATGACTGTTTCGCGGTCCCTTGAGGCATAGATAATATTAAATATACCGTAACCCATTTTCTGATCGATATTACAAATCTTCTCTTCTTCTTCATTTGCCCCTAAAACCAACGTTATCACCATCATTTAATTGGTTTTGACATAATATGACGTCTGCATAAACTGGCCACGTGACTTGCGCTCATTATTCTATCATGCTCTTTCCATTTCAAATAACATACGCGTGTTCAGATCCTAAGATTTCGTAATAGCCCAATTTCGATACACTAAAATTCAACTTGAAACAAAAGACATCACTACAATGCTTAGGGAAATAAACGATATAAATCCTTACTATCATTCCCCTAAGCCTCGTTGTGATGTCTTTTGTTTCAAGTTAAATTTTAATATATCGAAATTGGGCTACTCCTGCGTGTTCAATTATTTGTACCGTGGGAAAATATCTGTAAGTTTTTCCGTTTTAAGTCTTTTGCATTAGTCTTAGCATTATTGAAGCCTGTTGCGTTTTCGTCCAACCATCAACATCTGTTAACATCAATATTAACATTGTCAAACTTGGATGCTTTTGAAATACCTGTGTAA
>JAJGOT010000225.1:0-180000 GCA_022457155.1 Cladopsammia gracilis | reverse complement strand
AATTGGCCCACGCTCCGAAAGCCAACGCGGAGGTCTCGGCCATCGCGGACAGCGGCGCATAATCCGACATATGGTCACAGACAGACTTCTTAGCCTGCGGGTCCTATCTCCGACGACCTATCTCCGGTCAGCCTTGGCGTGTCGGCCGCCAACCGCCCCCCCCCCCCCCCCCCCCCATCTCAATCGAGGGAGCGTTCTTCGCCCGGACACAGCAAAGTCTCGTGGTGGCGAGGTGAAGTCCTGCTGCTCCATGGTATACGTCAGCAGCTCCGTCCAAGCCATGTCTTTCGAGTCGACGCTCCACTTTGGTATCTTATCAAACGACGTCCTCTCTGATGAAAACGCAGATAGGCCGAGTGAGATCCAGTGACCCTGAAGTTACTGACACCCCGTGCAAGCTACCGTCCATCAATGCTATGCGGTCAATCAACGGCGGCTGTAACGCACCGGGAAGCCTACTGCGCCGCTACGCCCATCTGAACTGCCGTTTGCCTGCACACCAGACAATAATGGGCCGATGAAAGCGTAGTTGCTTGACAGATACGCCTCCTCCACGTTCAACACGTGCCACCGGTCGAGATACATGTCGACCCAGCCGCCACACCGAAGGCATGCGACACTCCGGCTAATGTGCCCATGCATTGGCAGCAGCGAGTATATGAAGACCTCCGTAACGAAGCTCTCGGTGTCATTGAACGCGCGCCATACGGCGAACCCGTGACGTGGTGCCATCGCCTGGTGATCACACGGAAGCACGACGGCTCTCCCCGTCGAACAGTTGACCTCTCACCATTAAACAAGTTCTGTACCCGGGAGATATTTGCTATTGAGTCGCCCTTCCATCTCGCACCCCGTGTCCCAAAAGACACGTGGAAGACAGTTACGGACGCATTGTGCTTAGCCCAGACAAATTCCAGTTCGCGGATAAGAACGTAGACTTCGCAGGCATAAGAGTCTCAGACTCCACTATCGAACCACTCCCGAAATACCATGACGCCATCAGAGACTTCCCCTCCCCGGCCTCCACGACAGACATCAGAAGCTGGTTCGCCACCTTCGTACATTCTTCGCAACATTTGGAGTTCCGGACGAGCTTTCCAGCGGCGGTGGCCCAGAGTTTACAGCAGGTTGTACAGAGAACTTTCTCCACCTTTGAGGGCGTCCGACACCGTGTATCCTCCGCTCACTTCCCTCAATCGAACGGCAGAGCGGAGATGGCGGTAAAAACTACTAACGCCTTCTAATGTCCAACACTGGCCCGACAGGCAGCCTTGACCATGACCACTTCCTGCGTGCGATGCTACAATTACGCAACACCCCTGGGCCCGGTTGCATAAAGCGCCCGTAACACTTACTTAAGGCGGTTGCATTAAATGACTTCAGTGTTCCACTTACGAAGAACACGTAAGTGGCTGCACTTGCGATTTTCGTAAATGTGCACTTAAGTGTCATTTATGTAACAGAACTTGTGGGTGTTGCATAAAACTTTTTAAACGGGGAAAATAGCAAGTAAATTTACGGGACCTATATATATCCCGTATCTGTACTGAAGTCAACGAGATCTTTCTCTGAGAAGTGAAAGCGAAAGTTTTTTCTTTATGTAATACTTATAATGCGCTTTTTTAACCACTGTTGTACGTTTTAAACTGATCGTTAAAAGAAAACATTTCCAATGTATATCGAAGTAAAATAACGATTGCACTTTCAAAGGAAAGCCAACGGACTTGATAAGTTCCAATACTTTTTTTCTCTCAGTTAATGATCTTAATTAGCGTTCAAATGTATAATAATATATATATATAGATAGGCCCAGCCTAACAGCGTCGCTCTTTGAACTGAAAGCCGATGATATAAACCAACACACGGCGATCTGAAGCATTATTAAAACTGAGAGTATAGGTGCATGACGATTATGACATAACTGATCCTAGCAGTGTGCAGGACGTTTGTCAAATATGAACCTGTATATGACCTAGCTCGCCACGAGCCTCTCATAACTCAGCGGCATTCTGCCGGTGTGTGGAACACCATAGGTTCGATTCCTGTCGGGGTCTCAGATTTTTTTTCTGTCCCACGTGACAAGTGAAGTTAGCAAATTACAAAGTACCTCTACTATTCCTACCTGCTTCTGCCTCCGCGGTCTCGGGTTTTGGTGCTACATTTTCCTTTTTAAGCATTTTTCTTTCTTCCCTCTCCAATTTTAATTTGCTTTCTGCATGCCTAAGTTTCATCAGTGTGGCTTCATTCTCTTTTGGCTCGAGAAAAATAAAAGAATCTGAGTTTCTTCGACGTTTTACGCCAGGTCCTTCCACTTTTGTACCAGATTCTGACAGCCAAAATGACAAAAACAGAATTATTATACCTGGGTTCTATATCTGACCACAGTCTGGATTAATAGGGTTCATTGTCACAAGAATGTGCTAAAAGTATCCTTAAACACTAATGCACTAAATTTGAAGATCAAAAGAAAGATATAAACTGAATATAAAATGAATTTACAAAGAGAGAACAAACCACAGCCATGTTTATAGATTTCTTACATTACTCGAGGGAAGCTCTTAAAGACTTTAGATCATTTTTTCAAGTTCCATCCTATTACCGTCACCAGCCAAAGACATTATTTAATTATAAATAGTTCCAATGCATTAATACAGTAAATGTTACCAAAACTGTACATTATTTGGGGATTTCTGTTCATGTAGATGTTGTGTCTTTGGCTTTTAAAGTTGATGCTAAAATTGATGACATTCTTATGGTCATTGTTTATCAAACGTCATCTTACCTTGATTTTGTTGAAGCATCAAATCAAGATAGGCTTCTCTGTACTCCTGTTCATCGACATACACAGTCAACTCAACATCTTCTCCACTGGCAAACTGTTTGATTTCCTCGGTCACAAGGAACTGTTGAAGACGGTGTTTCAATGTTCCATTCTTGTAGATGCTCCACAACTCATTCAAAGCTGACAGTGTTTCTGCTTGCACTGTAAACCAGAGAGAGCTTTCACCCATCTCAACAAGCTTCATAACAGCAGGTAAAACAACCTTGTTGAAAGCATCACTGTATTCTTCAAGACTGGAGCAACTGCGTAAAACCAAGCCACAGCCAACCACTACAAGACCACCAGCAAGTGTATGGAAATTGCACTTTAATTTGACTGCTGTAATAAAATACATCTCCATGTCAATGTTATAGAATAGTATCTATTATAGTGTAAAGTTAATTTGCTAAACCGATATAAGAGGGTGTAAGAGCTTTTTTAATATACACCATTTGTTTCCTACTTTTCCGACTAGACTGCGAGCAGTTTGTTTCTATCTTCAGTTTCCCATCAAGATTTTTTTTGCCAGCTCGCGTGCTCTCAGATCTGAGAAAAAAAGGCTGGTCTCTAGGTAGCTTAGTTTCCAACATGCCGTTCACAAAGAGAAAAGATTTTTCGCCAACCTGTCAGCAGTTTTTCATGGGATTTGTTCACTTGACAGTGAAACGGATAATTACAGTTATTAACAATATCAAGGTGGATACCCCTAGCCACCAACAATATTGGCACAGGCAAATATCATGATTGCAATGCGACGACATTTTTTAGCCCAAAGAAGGCGTGAGGTGACTGCGAGGGAAAAATGGAGATCCTTAACTGTATCTGTTAAGATTCAAAATGGTACGCTGAGAACTGTGATAGGGTTTCAAGTTCGTGTCCTCAGGTCCCCGAATAGTCACGTCTCACTTCTTTACGTCTCAGTTCTTGACTGCATTTTTGCCATTTTCTTTAACATTATCTAGTCGACCCTTTTGGATGTTATGTCATGAGACAAAAAAAAACGTCCAGATTGTAGTATAAATTAATTTCGGATGAGCTCCTTTTTGCATACTTTTATTTAAATTTACATTTACATAAATTTAACAGTGGACAGTTAAATTAAACAGTGGACAGTGGACAATGAACAGTGGTAGACAAAATGTATAGTTCAGCCTTTTTTGAAAACCAGTTTTCATAGCAATAATACTTACTATTCCATTTCAATTACTTATTATTCCACTATTCTTGTTTACAGTGTTTGTCAATAGGATATGTTATGCTATTTATGACCTAGGTTCAATATTCCTTATTAAATGTGCAAGTATCTCAGTCCGTTTTTCTTGCAAAAAGAAAGTTGATGCCTTACCGACCGACCCATTGCCTTGCAATCGATTATACTGACCAAAGCTAATAGCCGCAGTTGTAGAGTATTATTCTGTGAATGAAACAGCAATTCGCTGTTATTCGCATTCACATCTTTAAATACCCACAGGAAATACTTCGCGTGTCGCGCTTTAAATGCAACTATTATCGGTGCACTTCCCACATGACATTTGTTTTAAATTTCAATTGATTCATGTCTGACTCACCTCCGATTAAGGATCCTGCCGCCCGTTTCAATGAAGAAATGATACCAACTGATTGGGCTGAAATAAAAACAACGATGGCTTGAGCTTGAACAACGATTGCTTGAGCGCTTGAGCATGGAGGTAATTGTACAGTAATAACATAGAGGAGAAAGGTATGCTATGCAGCTACTACCACTAGCTCTTGGTCGAGAGCCAGAAAACCGATGTTTTTGTATTCATTAAACAAAGGTGTAAAACTTAAAACAATGCTTAGAAAAAAATCAGCCGTTCTTGTCAATATGTATGCAAGACTATTAAACTTGCGGCATTGTAAATATGCATGTAAAGGACTGCAATGAAACTTATCGAATTCGGTACATACCTTTTCTTCTGATCTCAAAGTCTTCTACCTTCTTTAGCAAGGATCGCTTCTTCGTTCTTGTCAATATTTCTTTCAAAGTGTCCAGGCGATCAATTCCAAGATGATTTTGCTTTTCAAGTTCTTCAAACAAGGCAAGTACGCCTCGAATGTTCTCTGCGCTGCCCTTCGCCCTTAACTCTCTGGTCATAAAAATCAATCTTTGCAGTTCATTTGCATCAAGTTTTCTGCTAATCTCGAAAAGCAAATCACTGTACTCTAGTTTAGACATATCTAGGCAACGAAAGAGATTGAAAACAAACAACGTAACCGTTTTCTTCTCAATGCCTGGACCATCGAAACGCTTCACTATGAATCCAATATGGCGGAACGGAGGCTAAATTCTGGAACAGCAACACCATCGCGTGACAACAAATTTTTCTAAGAAAGAAAATTAGTCACGCCAATTTTAATTCAACGGGAAATATTGGAACCTTGGAACTAGAGGAACTTCCGAATGTTCAAAAATATTCCTTTGATTTGCTTTCATATAATTTTAGCCATTTTAAAAGCTCAAAAATACAACCTTATCTTATCTCATCTTAGAACAGAGGAGTCCAATTTGACTATATAATTCCGTCTATTGTTACAGCGAGAATCGATCTTGTTAGAGCAAAAATATGAACAGGCCGACAAAAAGCATCAGGCGATCGTGTTGCGCGATTTCCGAAATTTTATCCTCAAGCCGAAAGCCATATGCAGCAATGACTATGGGCGTGTCGCCAAACCAATAGTTACTTTTGTCGTTCTCGGCCCTTTGTGCCTCGACCGCTCTAGGCAGTCATTGTCGGATTTCGGCTTGAAGATAAAATTTCAAAAGCCAAGTAACACGATTGCCTGATGCTTTGATTTTACTCTGACTGTTAGCGCAGTGAAAATAGAAGGAATTACAGTCGAATTGGACTACTCTGCGCCCTGTGCCACAAGTCGAAAAGACAAGAAACCGAACAAGGCAAAATTCAACAATGCTTAACTTTAGCTCAGCAGGGTCAAAAGGACATGTTTGTGGGTTATGATTGGTGGATTTCGATCCATTTTGTCAGTTTCTGTTTTAAGCGGGTCCAATGTTTGTCGTCATAATTATGATTGAAGGCAGTGTACAAAGTAAACCTTAAGGCGGCGAAATACGAGATACAAAAACCCTCAACTTGTCGCGCAACATTGTTTCGTTGCAAGTTTTGGTCGATGTTTCCCGTTTTTCACCATGCGTGATGAACTTGTCGCGCAACAAAATTATTTGTTGCAGGTTGAAGAAATTTGTTGCGAAAAGTAGAGCGCGGGTCAACTTTGAGCAACAAATTTTGCCTTTGTTACTCGTTTTTCATCAAACTCTCAACTTGTCACGCAACAGATTTGCCAATGTTGTGCGACAAGTTGAGGGTTTTTGTATCCCGTATTTCTCCGCCTTTAGTTGGGCTTTGAACATCAGAGTTCGCGTGCTCTTGAAAGGGGAGGAGGGGCGGATTCTTAAAGAGCTCATACCCGACTTCTCTCGGGGAGGATCCTGCAAACCCAGCTGGCCGGAAGCGATAGAGGGTTATTCACATAAAATAATTTCGGGGTGGACATCCCTGTTTCCGGGTTTTTCGTTTCGTTTTAGAAGTTACCATGGTTACAGTGTAGTATGCTATCGCTGTTTGTGCATGTGACACAGAGAAATCATCACTCTAAAGTGAATATGAATATGATTAAGAATAAAGGCTTATAAGATCGGGGTTACGTGGCTCCCTCGTGTCAAGTGACACATATGAGCCAGGTTATTCGTTGACAATTGCGTTCTTCCCCGTAGCTTTGAAATAACAACGAAGACTTTACGGGCCTGAAAGCTATTTCTATAATTCAATCTTTTGGCGATAAAGCTTTTATCCTGCAAACCAGCGCAGCGTTTTTCGTCAACTTTGGATCTTTTTGCTTAGCCTTCAAAATCATTGATTCTTTGTTGGTAAACTTTCTGGCACAGAGCTTTTCCTGCTCGAAACGTCTTCTGGACTTTTGAGAAATACACGCCTGGTCGTTTTTGGTCAATTTTGCCAAGACTGCAAAACTATCTGGAATTATTTTCTACATGTATTTATATATAATTTAGAGACAACATGTTTTAACGGATGGAAGCCGTTAATTAGCTAAGCATAACTAAAATAAACGAAACGGCAAACTGATCCTTACGGCAGAAAAACAGAAACAAAAGCAAATAAAATGAAATGAAAGTGGAATATAACTAAAATACCTTGTTACAGACTTTAACGAAATAAAATGGTGACTTATAATTACTTGACTTATTTCCTCAACCCGTGGGAGAAATGAGTCTGAAATAAATTGATATTGTGTAATTATTGTAAGTTGATTTTTTAGGGCTAACATTAGCCAATGCAACGATCACATTTTTCTGCTGTTCAGTGATGTAAGAAGCAACAGATAGACTTTGTTGACTAATTCGGTCCGATTTCGCTCAAGGAAACTTTTTTTATTTCATTTTCTAGCAGTGATTCACAGTCATAAGACTAAACTAAAGAGGAGGCACAGTTGATTAACAGTTTTGGTACCACAGCAAGCTGCGAAGGCACGAGGTTCCTTTATAGAGCCACACAAGGGATGGGTGAGTTGGAGACATGAAAATAACTTGACTAATGTTTGATTTTCATTTTTCGAGTTTTAAACGATTACTTCATGTAATAGTTATTAGTGAGCAATACGTAACGAGCCAAAAGCGATGTAAAGTTTTTCTTTGTACTTTATTTACAAACATACACAGCGCTGCGTAAGGTTTAAAACCTTGTGTGCTAATGAGAAGAAGACCACTAGAAGATTTACATATAAAACAAATCGTACATCTAAATTATAACGGTGAAAGGCCGAGAAATTGCTAAAAGGACGGCCCACTTCGTGTAGTCTTGGTTTGAAACTATTGGACTTCAACAACTTTTACAAATGGTCAAATAGATACAAACAAATACTGAGAAAGGCAATGTCTAAGAAAGTTCCTTGCGAATTTATTTGTCTTATATTAGGTTTGATTACTAAATACTTCATCAAGGACAGAATTAAAAAAGATGTTGACATTTATTTACAATAAAGCTGCACATCTAACGTAAAGTGAAAATGATCTAAGAGAACAGAAACCCGTGCCCCATGATAATTATTTTCAATCGTATATGAGATTGCGCCTATGCTGTTAAGTTTATTTGCGCAGTCTCACTCCCATGACTACTGCACGGTCTCTATTCCACAGAGATCAGGTATCATACACCACATACCTCTCATCATTAATGGAGGTATTTTGCTTGTACAGCAAAGGGATCGAAATCACGTCGTTGAGTGACAGGTTGTGAAAATCAACAAACCAGTCGACTCTAAAATCACATGACGTCATTCAAACTGAACAATCAGGTGTCGGCCTTAAAATAATCACGCCACCCCATACAGTGAGACACTGAACTAAATAGTTCTCCCTCATCTAAATTCTCAATATAGAAGGCGGACTATCACCACTGGATAATTCCCGTCATCCACAAGAAAGTCATATCGAGTGAAGTCCTCAAAAAGATGCAAGGTCTTCTGTAACTCATGCATCACTGAAAAAGGGTCCAATGTGTATCAGCATTTTGGAAAATCTCAAGAATAGTGTCTTGTTGTTGTTCCTATTACAGACACCGCCTCCAGCAGCCACCTTCCTACAACGGCCACACCTAGGCCTTTTTATCCATACGTTTACTCTTATCTAAACTTCCTTTACCCTTAAAAGGGTAACAGCCAGCAAAGCGCGTGCCCATCCCGAAAAAAAAAACTCTCCACATTGGCAACATGACCAACAATTGAATATTTTTTTATACAAAATAATGCCGACTACAAGGTAATAAAACATGATAAACATGTCGTTCCGGTTATATCATGAAAGTACTATTTCTCTTCTGTTATTAGACAGGCTGTGGATGGAGTGAACTGGATGGAGAACTATTTACTGGAGGCTGGTTGTGTTAGATCCACCTTTCCAAACACGTGTGCCTAAGTTCAGTCAAGTAACTAGAACCACAGCATTTTTTTTTTTGCTCAACAAAGTCCTTGGAAGTTACTTAAATAATTTGAAAAGATGCGCGTTGTAAATTATCAAATCACTATAATTACTATTATTAAGCCTAATTTTCACTAGCGACGCAAGCACAAGCGCAAGCATAGGCGCAAGCACAAGAATTCTGTACAAGTGAAAACGAACGCAAGCACATGCAAGTACAATTAAGAACGAAATATTCACCAGCAAGATTTGATCATTGTTAAAACCAGATTTTTGTGCATTTGACTGACGGAAATCATTAATCTATTTGTTTTACTCATTAACTGACAGCTCAAATGTTATTTTCACTTGAAAACGAAACGAACAATTTTCACGGCAAAGACGTTTACAACCAGCAAGATTCGTAAAATCAAGGCAAGCAAAATAAGTGAATTACTCACAAATGACTTTCGAAGATGATTTTCTTAACTAACCTTTTGTTTTGTTCAAAAATTCCTTCAAAATCATATCAGAATCACTGCTTTTTTCTTGTGCATGTGTTATGTTCCGTTTCCACGTGCGACGCAAACATAAGCGCAAGCACAAGGATCAAAATATTTTGATCCTTGTGCTTGTGCTTGCTCTTGTGCTTATGCTTGCGTCAAGCTCGTTTTCACATCGAAATAGGGGCTCTTGTACTTGCGCTTGTGCTTGCGTCGCTAGTGAAAACCAGGCTTCACTATTCATTGTCATTATATATGGGGTCATTACTTGTGGTCCACTGGGCATAGCATTACTTCCTAGTTTTGTTGTTATGTACTTTAGCTTCCGTGTTCTTTAACACCCCTTTCGTGGTACTAGGCTAAATATTGTGACGTAAACGAGCGATTTACACGCTCAAATGTTTAACATTATATCTTTTTAAAAATACAGTCATTTTTCCATTATACAAGTCAATAATAAATAGCATTTCATCGCAGTACGAACGTAATTGCTCTTAAGCGCAGTTTTCAAGAAAAATACGATTTGTTAAAATCGAAGGCATGTTTCGACAGAAATTAAGAGCACCAACACCAACAACACCTGACCACAACAAATGTTGTTGTTGTTTCTAAGTATCTACGCTTCTAACTGTTTTCTTTTCGCGGTACAACCTGCCATTTTAGAACATGATGGGGGTGGGGGGAGCAATCTAAAATCAAATAGGTTTCATAAGATTTAAATTCTACGAAAAAAGACCGGGCAGAACATTTAGAAAAAATTAATACGCCAATACACATTTAATACCAGTTTCGAATCAACCCTCACATTTGAAAAAAAAAGAAGTAAATTAACCTGGAATATATTTCAGATCGGCATCGCATTAAGGTCTCGGAGTAGGCCTCGCTTCCTTTTTCTCCATACATTAAGATGAAAATTAATGACAAAACTTTCAAACGCAGCTATTCGACCAAAACATTCTGAAACGGAACTTTTCCAGGAAAAGTGTTCAGAAATTTCGAAAACTGTTCCATTGCCGATCTGTGAACCATTAAACAGGGAAGGAAATCCATTGGAACGGAAATTTTCGGGAATAATTTTACGAAAATTTGGGAATACCTCGCGAGGTAAATTGTCCTCTTTTCCCGAAAATTCCGCTAAAACTGAAAGTTACTGTTCCATTAGCCACCGTAAGTTTCAGAAACTCTAAACGGAATTTTGGGTTGAATGGATCACGTAACCAGTCATAAACGATCCGCTTAATTACTGCGGTGAACCCGAAGCCTTCGTTTGCATTTATCAGTTGAATCCTGTCCCCTCTCGGACTCCCCCCTCCTTGGCACAAGGTAGGTAAGTTTTCCTCAACCCCATGGGAACTGAGGCGGGGATTTGACATACCCAAAAATATTATTTATAAAGTGTATTTTCATGGCTGTATTAACTGCAAGTATGGAAAAATGTTAACAAGAATGCAAAGTTTTTCTCGAGGTGACACAATTGTTTAGTTAAAATCCTTGATTGACAAAAATGTTTGTCTAAATCCACGTGAAAAAGCATTTATAATGTTCTTGTGCAGAAAGATTTGCAAGTAAAACGAGAACGAATGACAAAAAGAATGCTGTATCGTTCGAGATACGGTGATGGGAATCTGTTAGGTAACACCTTCATGAAACTGCCAGGACTTAATCTGGTTTCAGTCATGGCTGACAATATCACTTTGATACTAAGAATGATACTAAGAATGATAAGATTGCTTCCAGACATATTAATGGTCGATCGTTGGGTTCGATAAACCGATGGCCATATTGAAACACAGAGTGCGTGAAAACAGGCTGGTAAAGACTGCCAAGACTGCCCAGCTTATTACTACTCCCCCTGTTCTCAGCAACCCATGCATTTAAACAACAGAGGTGGGGGGAAGGGGGAGGGTAGAGGGGCAGTTTGGAGCAACGTTTCTTGTCTATAAAACGAAACAACATGGCGACAGAGACCACAACACTAAATCACCGCGTCATTACACTAGGAAAGTGCTAAACTTCTCAGGGATGCCCTACCCCTGAGCAGTTTCAGCGTGCTGTCTCCAGCTTTAGCGCACCATCTCTTCCGCGATTACAGCTAAGAACTCTGCGAACGCATGAGAAAATAAAAGAATATGAATAGTCTGAAGTCTATGACGGGCTAATTATGATAACCTAGAGAACTTTGTCAGCTTGTTATCATCTAAAATAAAAATATCGAATTCAATTCATACCTGGTTCATACAAGGAGAAAAACAATATACATATAAAAAATCGTAATATCATCAATTAAAAATTCGACATAAGAGTATAAATGCAAGAGAACTAATACTGAGAAAAGTAAGCAACTAAGAAAGTTGTTAGGGAATACATTTGTCATAATGACGTTTTGAACAATTCTCTCATCATCAAGTGTGTTTTACAAGTTTATCGGAATGCACTGTCACTTACACAATTAAAAAACTCTACGCCGACTAATGTGATAAACTTAAATCCTCTTTTCGCTTAAATTTCGGGAGAGAAGACAAAGAATTCGTTATTGTTATAGAAAGTCCCATCTTCACTTTTGCAGACCTCTTTAACTCTGCCATCATGGATATTAGATCCAGGGTCTGCCAGCGCTTGTTAAGGATCTGCAGCAACAACCTCGGGTAATGATGCAGAGGACCACTTACCAGAAGAGTTTCCGGAATTGCCGACTCTATATCGTATGTTAAAACACCAAGTTTTGGTTTGTCAGGTATGCTGAACACCATCTTTCTAAAGCAACCACGAACAAAGAACGGTCTCCACGAGGTGCTGATATCGAACACCGCAAAGAAGGAGAAATGATCTGAAAAAAATAATTCATCAAAAACGTTAAACACAAAATAGAAACTTGAAAGCTTCTTGGGCGACATAATTACAATGCTGGATGTGAAAAAAGTTACCACAGAATTTGTTTCGCTGAAGGAATTACAAGGGAACCACCTGATCACATAATTTACAAGGGGACCGGTTCTTTTAATTATAAAAATTGGTCTTAAAATAAAATAAAACAATCAAAGATTGAAATTATAAAGAAAAAAAAACGGGAAACTACAAAATGACAAAAGCATTGATGAAGATGAACCTGGCGGAGTGTGTGAGTGAGTGTTCAGTTGATCGTAAAACAAGAGTAAAGTACCATAAGGAGAATCGAAGCGGAAGGCGGCGCAAACGCTCATATTTTCCTATTTTTTTTTTCACCGTCATCTATGCAGGTAAAGCAAGATTGAAAAGATTGCAAAAAGTATAATTTTTGCTTATTATTACTTTGCTCTTAATAATGACGACTCGCGGACGTAAAAGTCAACCTGTTCAAGGTATAATGCAGCTCGGGGCCTGGGAAACACGCCATGTTGGTGTCTTACTGTCATGCTATCATTTCACAGATTTCATTCTTTCGTGTCTTAGTACTTTACTTTATATCGTCATAGTTTTACACGATTTTCCGTGCAGTACCTTGTCATTTATTTAGTTTACATTTGTGATTGTAATTTATCATTTCTCTGGCGAAAACAAGTTCGCTAACGCGCGCGCGGTAACTCGTGGTAGACGGTATGTTTTAAGGTGGCTGAACACAGTTTGCACGCGCTCTTCAATAGGCCATTTGCACGATGGCGTCATTTGACTACAACTACCAGAATTCATTTCTTTTTTCCTTTCTTATTTAAATTTTGTAATCCCAGTGCGGTTTACATAACAATAGCCTTAATTTGCACTACAAAACAAAAAACTGAAGGATTCTGGTAGTTGTAGTCAAATGACGTCATCGTGCAAATGGCCTATTTTAGCTGCTTACGCGAGTCAGCAAGTGCAGAGTTTTGAGAGAAACAAACGTGGCGCCTACACAGCGATCATTTTATTTTGCTCAGCGTGGATCACGAAAGTGTTGTTTTTCGTCTTAAAATCAAACAGTTTGTGTTCGTAAAAATGCTTGCTGAATCAATAGATAATTTATAGAACCATTGAAGAAATACACTGCTTTTTTGGTCGTTTTTGTCTTTGGATCGAGAACCCAGTCAAATGCAACGCATGCGCGGTTGACCAAAAAATTGTTACTGAATATTTTAGCGACTTTCACAATAATAGTTCCGAATATGCCGAACTCATCTGCCATCAGAAATTTGAAATCTAACAGAGGAGATTTTTACAAAACGCAAACATATTAAACCGTAAATTACGAAAGATCCCTCTGTTACAATTACATGAGATCAGTGTTAACATGCGAATATTTTTACGAGTTTACTGGAGACAAATAATGGACAAAATCTAACGACTAGATTTTCTGAAAATAAACGAAACCAAATTTTGCAGGCTGATTTACAATCCACCGTGTTGCCAAAGCAACACCCTAAAGGCTCAACAAAAATATTAAAATATATAGCTTGTTGCTTAATCGCATGCCTCACCAATTTTGGGCGCCCAGGCGTTAGTAGTTTTAAAATAACAATGAATGACGCATAGGTACAGTGAAACTGTGTTCAGCCACCTTAAATCCCAAACGAGAAGCGTGCGGGGGACAGGTGCCAACGCTGATACTGACGTTGGTAGCTCGCGACAAGGGATAATAGATCAATATCCCAGTTTCTATCCATTTCCACTGTTCGTTTTGCAGTCTCTATATACATCTTTAATTCTAAGGATAGATTCGTACGTCAAACCAAATCATATAGAAAATTATAAAACCGAAATTTGCATTATGTTTGTGTATTTGTAATTTAGCCGCAAATTCATAATCGGATATTCACATTGATCTACTCTTACGCTCACGTTATAAACTGACAACCGCCTTCATTGAACCAATATCTCTGAAAATTAACATAACAACTTACAAACCCAGTGGTTAAAACAGTCGGCTGATTTCACAATATCAGGTGGCTGGGAATATAGCTACTATCCTTTATGGTGTTGCCGCTCGTGTTCCTTTGATCATTAAGATCATTAAGGTCAAACGCGCCAAAACCCTTATGACATTATAGCAGGCCTAGCAAGGATACTTCTCTTGTTTTATTTACACCAACCTTGATGTTGAATCCATGTTTCTATTGCCGTCAATGCAGTCGTTCTCATGTCACCTTTGCTTGGAAACAAACCTTCGTTTTCAAACAAACCGTCGCTTAGGATTATTGTCACATCACTCTTGGTGTCAAGATCAGTAAAAAAGGTTCCAATTTCTTTCGCATTAGAATAATTCTTCAAGTCTGCGAAAATTAAAACGGCGGCACAACTATGATAAGTTGTGTTACGATCAGCCAAATACCTCAATTTCTTAATCTCGTTGAATGTAAGTGCAATCCGCAGTGATTTAGCAGTAGGTGGTTTCATTGATCCCCAGACAGCTGGTTGGAGCAGCTCTAAGAGGTCAAACAGCTGTAAAGCCTCACAGACGTCTATCAGTAACTTCACTGGGGTGTCTGGAAAAAATCTGAAGATATTTTCAAACTTGAGAAAAAGGAATAGATGATTGATTCCAAAAGCTTGACAAACACGTCTCTTAGCATCTTCGTCGACTGCAAGTCTTGTTTCTAATTCACTGGTGACCTTTTCTCTCAGATGTTTAAGGCAAAGTTTTAAAGTGTCATCTAACAAAAAAAGCAATTCAAAATATTAAAAATAATGATAATAGCCTGAATAAGCCCTTCCTCTCTCGCAAAATTAGACATCAACACTGTTTTCTTAGAGAACTCCACTCAACCCAATACAGAACCTAATTCCTTCCCGGGCTTCTATCTGACCATGAGTAATATGACATACCATAAACATGCGCGGTTTTAGATGATGATACGTAATCACAGTTCTGATTGCTTGGATTTATACAAGTACAACTTGAAAACACTTGAAAATGTTAGTATGAACTGTTATATGCGGTTCGATTTTTCTTCAAATGATTCCCTTTCATCTTTACATGTGACAAGTCCAGACCAGGAAAGGAAACATGTACGCACAAACGCGGCGAATTGAATTTATGAAAGAAACAACATATTAATGTCAGTTTTTTATATTTGCGGCGATGTTTACAAGTTTACTCGTGACCACGCTACGCTAGCTAAAATTTCACAAACAGAGGTTTTGCACAGAAATTCTACCTATTACAAAACGACAGACTACATGAAATACAGCAGTAAAATGGAAGACAGTCGTGTCTGTAAAGAGTTCAATTCAGAATTGGAAAAAAAAACTGAACAAGCATGCGACTGAACAGAGCAAAATGCGAAAAGCTGTCCGATTTGAAATAACTACAATCAAGGCAGTCTTACAGAACTTAATACATTTGGACACAAATTAACGTAAAAGAAATAGTAACCTGCACTCGATGTGACCTTTCAGTCCTTTCCTTTAGCACCAAGTTTTCCAAAAAAACAAGTTTAAACTGATTTTAAACGAGTTGAATTATTCTTGTTGTTGTCTTGACATGGACCATTCGCTAAAGAACCCGCATCTTTAGATCACACATTTCAAGTCCAAAGTCAATCCATACTGAAAGCATAAGCTGTTCTCTCCTCAATTAACAACAACTTTTGAGCTGCACAGCAATTTTCTGTTTCAGTTCATAAATTATTTCTCCAATGAGTTCGACAAAACTTGCACATAGCAGCCCGTAGTGCGAAAAGAAACTTGCTCGTTTAAGTTCCTACATACAGCCGCTATAGTGAGACCTTTTGGCTCCAATCCGCTTCAAACAATGTTTACGAGCATTTTCAAGGAATCATAATGCATATTACAATATTTAAAAGCCAACTATTGGAAGATATTTTCAGAAAATTGTGCTTTTCGTTTTTTACAGATCAAGCATTTTGAACAAGGTGAACTTTTATTCAACGTCGCAAGGGTGAACTGCGACACGCTACAACATTTTCGCACCTTTTTCGCTCAGTCATGCGAACAATTTGTCCCTTTGTAATAAAATAATTGGTTCATGCTTTTAGCTGCGCATCTATCGAGTTATGGATGCACTTAGAAAGTTTGGAGAGCGATCGCCTCAAGCAACTCTTAAGGTGGCTCGACTGGGTTTTTGAGCGACGATACCGTTTAGCTTTGAGAAACGTGTGTACCACCACAAACGAGCCAACGGAAAATCGATTGCCACAGCTGTACTAGAGAAAGATTAAAGTTTTAGATGAGATTAGTTTTATGGAAATCGGAGTTGCCAAAGCAACGTTGTGACGTCACTTCCTGTTTTACATAATACCGAATTACTTGTCATCAAGAGATAATTTTGGAAAACGCTCTCTGGATCTTCGACCTGACTTACTTGTCCTTAGGTCTACAAAATTTTACAAATTTCTATGGAAGCGTTTTCGAGAAAATTTCGAGTGAAGTTTTAAGGTGTTAAAATACAACAAAAACAAAACAATTTTGAAATGTTATTAAAACTTATGTCTACAAGGCTTGATGAAATAATGTTTTGGTCTGACATGAATTTTATACCATCCAAATACCTTAGGTGAAAATCTCAAGGAAATCGCTCTGTTTGGATTTCAGAAATATTACCTTGAATATAAACTGACCTGGAGTGTTATTTCGCTTTTACATCAAAAATTGACCTTACGCTTATTAAAATTGTCATGAATTAAAAAGCGAATGATGAACTTTTTTAAAACTTAGTCCTCATAAAGATTAAGTAATATTCAATACAACTGCCAAGTTTCAAATTCATTGAAACGTTCTAAGGCTGTCAATTTACAGCCTCAACGTATGAAAATATTGAGCTGATTTTCATGAAAGTGATTTGTTGATCTCATCATGCGTCTCCATTGTCTCGAATCGCCATGCAATTGTAAATTTCAGTACATAATGAATTCATAAACACTTCATTGCTTTGTTTTAAGTGTTACATGAATTCATGATGTACTGAAAGCTACAATTCCTCGGCGATTTGATACAAAGGAGATGCATAATGAAACAACAAGCCACAAGCGCGAAAATCAGCTAATATTTTCCTGAATTGGCGCTAAAAATTGACAGCCTTAGAATGTTTTAATGAATTTGAAACTTGGAGATTGTATTAAACATTAATTAATCTTCATGAGGACTAAGTTTTAAAAAAATTCATCATTCGCTTTTTAATTCATGACAATTTTAATAAGTGTAGGGTCAACTTTTGATGTAAAGGGAAATAACACTCCAGGCCAGTTCATATTCAAGGTAATATTTCTGAAATCCAAACGCAGCGATTTCCTTGAGATTTTTACCTAAGGTACTGCAGATTCAGGTTGAGCGTTTAACGGTCTGAGTTGTCGCGTTCGTTGTAACGGTTGGTTGATTGCATTGCGAGGCAAAATGACAGCCGTTGCTAGGCGGGAATGACGACGTTCTTTCTTTCTACAAACGCGCTGTATTCTAGGCTCATCAGGTCTTCCTCAACAAAAAATACTAGAGTTATTCTTTTTGTAGAATAGTAGGAGTATTCTATCTTGATTTTAATCGCCATGATACTGGTAAGATCCAAGACGCGAATAACTCTTCTAGAAAAGAAATCGCTAGACGAGCGACAACATGCTTTTTCCCAGACAGAACGTCGTCATTCCCGCCTAGCAACGGCTGTCATTTTGCCTCGCAACGCAATCAATCAACCGTGACAACGAACGCGACAACTCAGACCGTTAAACGCTCAACCTGAATCCGCAGTATTTGGATGGTATAAAATTCATGTAAGACCAAAACATTATTTCATCAAGCCCTGTAGACATAAGTTTTAACAACATTTCAAAATTGTTTTGTTTTTGTTGTATTTTAACACCTTAAAACTTCACTCGAAATTTTCTCGAAAACGCTTCCATAGAAATTTGTAAAATTTTGTAGACCTAAGGACAAGTACGTCAGGTCGAAGAGAGCGTTTTCCAAAATTATCTCTTGATGACAAGTAATTCGGTATTATGTAAAACAGGAAGTGACGTCACAACGTTGCTTTGGCAACTCCGATTTCGTTAAAACTAATCTCATCTGAAACTTTAATCTTTCTCTAGTACAGCTGTGGCAATCGATTTTCCGTTGGATCGTTTGTGGTGGTACACAAGTTTCTCAAAGCTAAACGGTATCGTCGCTCAAAAACCCAGTCGAGCCACCTTAAGGTTCCCTCGTGCTCTCCAAACTTCCCGCGTGTACGCGGCGCTAATAAAACAAGAAGTTTACGTCGTATCATAATAGTGAAGTACGGTGATCTTAAACAATAAATGATAACAAAATACCAGAAATATCAATTTCAGATGGTGCTTCATGTGTGCCTATTCCACTGTCAGTTGTCAATGTAGTCAGGGAGCATATGTCGCGATTTAAAGTCCCGTGGGATTTTCTTGAAGATAACAAGCCACCTATTTAAAAGTGTCAAGGGAACCCTTAGGAACACAGAAAATGTTGTCGGCAATTTTGTGACTTGCACCGGCAGCTGCTACGGTGGTTTTAAAATAGGCCCCGTATGGCTCAGCATGGAAACGAGGCAGAGACTTAAATTGCTCATAACTTTCGATAATTGCAACCAAATGTCACCAAAGTTGCTCAGATTTATTATGGGATGATATCTAACATGACAATAGTCTTAATGATAGTTAACAAGGTCACGTGACCATGTTGACATGGAAGCGAGGCTCTAACGTTAGATGGCCTATAATTATCGCTTATTTGAACCAATTGTCACCAAACTTGCTCAGATTGGTTATAGGATGGTATCTGACATGTTGATAAACATTAAAGTAATATATATAGTCACGTGACCTTTTTGACATGGAAACGAGGCTCGAACAGAAAAATGTTTATATCCGGCATAATAATATTTGTACATTTTTTCAAAATTACTGTCACTGTTTCCCAATGATACCTACTTTGATACCTGCTTCGAATTCTGATATAATAATCGAAATTAACATAATTAGTGGGCAGCGGTTTTTTATTCGATAATTTTGGTCAGCGGTCTTTTTCATCATTTTAGCTTCCCCGCCATTTTGAATTGCCAGTCAGTGTAGTGAAGCTTCTCACAATGTCATGATCTTTAATGGCGAATTTATATGTTTCTGCTTCTCTAGACCCCGAAAAGACAAATCTAGAATTTGATTTGTGTATTATTTGCCAGAAAGGAGAGAAGGAAAGTCTTGTTTGCAAACCTTCAATCGATTCCTACAGAAAAGTTTTAGATTTTGTCAAAGAATGGGCTTTTTATGGCAATAAACAGTACTCGGAGGCTTGGGTTAAGCTGCAGGATATTTCAGTGAAAGATCTTGAGGGAAAGGGTTCTTCATGTCATCGACCTTGCTACAAGGGTGTTGCCCACGCAGGAATGATCAAGAGAGTGAAGGAGAGGTATGAAAGAGAGTTATCTGGCCCAAACGAATCCAGGCGTAAGTCTCGATCAGGAGCTTATAATATTACTTCAGAGCGTTCTCAGCTGAGTCGGTCGCAAACTTCACCTTTAAACAAAGCTGCTTGCTTTTTTTGTGATGGCCAAGCAGGTTATAGGGAAATGCTATTTAATGTTAGGACACTATCTGGCGTAGAATCGCTGCGTAAAGCCATCACTTTGTCAGGTAACGAGAAGCTCGCCGTTAAGCTAAATACCGCCATTGCCTCCAATGATGCGCATTCAATCGACATCGAGTGCCACAAACAACAGCGTGACCAATTTTTTTGCGTAAACCGCTCCCGCTTCTGGGGTCCCTGTTAGAATGGCCAGTGAGATAGCAGCCAAGATAGAATTCTTAACTTTAACTGATATTACTTTAAGTGTTGGGAAGATTGTACCGATTTCTCAGTTACAAGCTGCATACAAAGAAATTCTTAATGCAAAAAACGTCGCCAATGAAACCATGAATCGTAAAGCATTGAAGCAACTACTCCGCGACATAGAGTTTCACAGGCTGAAGCGAGTTAACGAATCGGAAAGGGTAAGCGCGAAGGAAGGAAGAGATAGAGCGATCCAAAAAACTGAAGATCAGGATGATATGAAAGATGGCGAGATGAAGATGAACTTACCTGGTCTTGGGCATCGGCGCGTTGGTAAATCGCCATTGCAATGCCACGGAACGTCTTCATCTCGCTATCTTTCATATCATCCTGATCTTCAGTTTTTTGGATTGCTCTATCTCTTCCTTTCTTCGCGCTTACCCCTTCCGATTCGTTAACTCGCTTCGGCCTGTGAAACTCGATGTCGGCAATGTCATTTTGGAGTAGTTGCTTCAATGCCTTACGATTCATGGTTTCATTGGCGACGTTGTTTGCGTTAAGAATTTCTTTGTATGCAGCTTGTAACTGAGAAATCGGTACAATCTTCCCATCACTTAAAGTAATATCAACTGAAAGTTATAAGGTTACAGTGTACCTTCAGATCGAAAATTTATTGAAAATTTTTTTGGGCGTTAAAATAAAGTTTACAGAATGAACTTTCATCCTTAAAAAATTATCTAAAAATAGTGAAAATTGACGGAGAAATGACGGTATAACTTTTGTGGGCGGAGTTTGTTTATTAAGCGATATGGTTTTTTTAAGCGCCGTTTTCTCAAAGTTAATTTTTCGCTTGTTGGGGACACTTTAAAGAGCTACAACTCAAAGGGAATTTGTTCGATTTTCCTTAAATTTGGACAGAAGCTAGGCTAACATATAATCAACAAAAGAGTGTCGGCGAATTTCTTAATTCCGAAAACTTGTTCGTCAAGAGCCATTTCCGTGCGATCATTCCAATTTTTTTTTCTGGCCATTCTAACAGGGACCCCAGAAGCGGGAGTGAGCTTACGCAAAATATTGGTCACGCTGTTCAACCAACAGTTTTTGCGGTACTTGATGTCGATTGAATGCGCATCATTGGAGGCAATGGTGGTATTTAGCTTAACGGCGAGCTTCTCGTTACCTGATAAAGTGATGGCTTTACGCAGTTATTCTCCGCCAGATAGTGTCCTGACATTAAATAGCATTTCCCTATAACCTGCTTGGCCATCACAAAAAAAGCAAGCAGCTTTGTTTAAAGGTGAAGTTTGCGACCGAGTCAGCTGAGAACGCTCTGGAGTAATATTATAAGCTCCTGATCGAGACTTTCGCCTGGATTCGTTTGGGCCAGATAACTCTCTTTCATACCTCTCCTTCGCTCTCTTGATCATTCCTGCGTGGGCAACACCCTTGTAGCAGGATCGATGCCATGAAGAACCCTTCCCCTTAAGATCTTTCACTGAAATATCCTGCAGCTTAACCCAAGCCTCCGAGTACTGTTTATTGCCATAAAAAGCCCATTCTTTGACAAAATCTAAAACTTTTCCGTAGGAATCGATTGAAGGTTTGCAAACAAGACTTTTCTTCTCTCCTTTCTGGCAAATAATGCACAAATCAAATTCTAGATTTGTCTTTTCGGGGTCTAGAGAAGCAGAAACATATAAATTCGCCATAAAAGATCGTGACAGTGTGAGTAGCGTCACTACACTGACTGGCAATTCAAAATGGCGGGGAAGCCAAAATGATGAAAAAGACCGCTGACCAAAATTATCGAAAAAATAACCGCTGACGACCAATTATGTTAATTTCGATTATTATATCAGAATTCAAAGCAGGTATCAAAGCAGGTATCATTGGGAAACAGTGACAGTAATCTTTGAAAGAATGTACATATTATGCCGGATAAACATTTTTCTGTTCGAGCCTCGTTTCCATGTCAAAAAGATCACGTGACTATATGTATTACTTTAATGTTTATCAACATGTCAGATACCATCCCATAACCAATCTGAGCAAGTTTGGTGACAATTGGTTCAAATAAGCGATAATTATAGGCCATCTAATGTTAGAGCCTCGCTTCCATGTCAACATGGTCACGTGACCTTGTTAGCTATCATTAAGACTATTGTCATGTTAGATATCATCCCATAATAAATCTGAGAAAGTTTGGTGACATTTGGTTGCAATTATCGAAAGTTATGAGCAATTTAAGTCTCTGCTTCGTTTCCATGCTGAGCCATACGGGGCCTATTTTAAAACCACCGTAGCAGCTGCCGGTGCAAGTCGCAAAATTGCCGACAACATTTTCTGTGTTCCTAAGGGTCCCTTTGACACTTCTAGATAGGTGGCTTGTTATCTTCAAGAAAATCCCACGGGTTTACAGATGCTCCCTGACTAATGTTGTGATGCTATGCGTTTCATGGATGTTCTCCAGATAACTCTGCACAAACAAATATTTTTCTTCTCCAAGGAAACGCTCTTGCACATTTTCAGTCTGTTCCATTTCTGCCTCTTTTGGTTCACAATAAAGACTCGTATCAGAGTGTCTTCGACGTCTTAGTTGAGGCCTTTCCAAGTCTTCATATATGAAAAAAAAGAGTGGAAAGAATATTAGTAAAGAATTGCCATCAAATATACTTATAAGTCTTGTTTGTATCCTTAAATGTTCACTTTATATATGCGTTTTTCGCTCAACGCAATATACAAAAATATTAAATGTAAACAGCCAGTGTAACAGTACGCTCGATTTGGGCTTTAAAAACTTGCAACGCAAAAACACGAATTTTACTCAAGTTGTTTTGTGTAACATACTTGTCGTTAATTTTGTTACGCTAAAAATCGTCGTTGCGAATCGTCCCGTGTAACATCACCTTAACATCACCTTAACATCACCGCGGGAGTCCTGTTTTCAGATCCTCTCCCGCGAAGGAATATATTTACCTTTGAATGTGTTTCTCAAGTTTAGCTATAAAAACAGTAGCCTGCGAAGTACAGCCGCCTCTAGAGGCAGGGAGCGATGAGAGGCGGTTGTATTCGCAGGCTATAAAAACAATTCTTTTACAAGAACAGACGAGCGGTTTTTAATCTTGAATTCCCTGGCTACGCTGGTGCTTTTCCTAAACAAGTAAACATATGAAGAATTACAAAGAATAAAACAGCTTTATTTTCCATTCTCACCTCTTTCGTCCACGCCCCTCTGTAAATCTTCCCCCACGGCAACCTTAGTTTTAAGTTTCTCGATTTCTCTTTCAAGTACTTGCATCTTGAAATTCCATTTATTTTCTGCCCGCTCCAGTTTCATCAATGTGACTTCATCCTCCTTTGGGCTGAGAAGAAGAAACGAATCCGAGTTCTTTCGACGTCTGTGCGCTGGTGGCGTTTTCTTTTCATCAGAAGCTGCATGACGGTAAAAAAAAAGAAATGTGATATATATCCTATTGTAGTTTAAGAGGAAAACTTGTTGCGTAAGCAGAGAGATCTTAATTAATTACCCCTAATAGACTGTTTCGAATTTTGGGGCGAGTAGCCGCGCATTTAAGTATGGAACATTTCATTTCTACTTCACTAAATTGACCCCGTTTCTCTGTAATTGCGGCGCTTTTGTTGAACATTCATGCTTGAATAGACCGCCGCAATGGCTCATTAATATGCGCGAATGTCCGGCCATTCTGCCCGATGGAATAGGCCATTTCCGAGTTGCCTTTAGCCTCTCTATCAAAGCGAGGCTAGGTGCGAAACCTTTCACATGAAAATGAGTTTTCATTCACATGCTAATGTGAATGAAAACTCATTTTCATATGAAAGGTTTCGGACCTAGCCTCGCTTTGATAGAGAGGCTAAAGGCAACTCGGAAATGGCCTATTTTGGGGCGAGTGGCCGCGCATTTAAGTATCAGATGTTTTTATGTTAAAAAAAGTATCGAAATAACTTCCACCACGAACCTTGAGAACAGTTTCATTAAACAGGGCTGCAAATAATTATTTTTTCTTCAAAGGACATATGTCCGACTTGGCACCATTTTGGTCGGACAAACGAAAAATTTGGTCGGACATCACATTATTAACCATGCATTACAAGCGGGCATACATGACGTATTCAATGCTCAATGGTTTGCAATGCATTTTTGGGAGATTTCAAACACGGTCAGCCATTTGCAAGTTTTCCGGACATGATGTCCGACCACGGTTACGAATTCGTCGAACATTGGCAAATTTTGGTCGGCCATTGTCCGATGACCGACTGTTATTTGCAGCCTTGTTAAATTTGCCAAGAAACAATGGGCGACACACCGCAAGGTTTTCGATCCCACAGTCCAATGCGCAGTCATTCTCGCCCCAGGTTGCCAACCAATCTTTATCAAAGTGATCTATCCTCTCACCAAAGCCCCACCGGTCAAAAGTGCGGCTATTGAATGCGCCCATTCAGCACAGAATCGGCAGCCTCGTCAATGCTGACTTTTAATTTCACTTGGCGAGTTACCTATATCTCCTTCGCGTTTTTCTTTTACAACAATTCATTCAAGGGACTGAATTCCGTAGTTTTGAGAAGTCACATTCTCTTCTAAAGTAAGGTCAGTGAAAAACAGAAACCTCGTCTCCATGAGGGCTTTCCTTGCTTTCAACATGGTGGGGTGGGGTACAATGCCTTGCACAAGACTGGTAAATACACTCAGCATGGTGGGGTGGGCGTAGAATGCCTTGCACAAGACTGGTAAATACACTCAGCGTGGTGGGGTGGGCGTGGAATGCCTTGCACAAGACTGGTAAATACACTCAGCATGGTGGGGTGGGTGTAGAATGCCTTGCACAAGACTGGTAAATACACTCAGCATGGTGGGGTGGGTGTAGAATGCCTTGCACAAGACTGGTAAATACACTCAGCAGGGTGGGGTGGGCGTAGAATGTCTTGCACAAGACTGGTAAATACGCTCAGCAGGGTGGGGTGGGCGTAGAATGCCTTGCACAAGACTGGTAAATACACTCAGCATGGTGGGGTGGGCGTAGAATGCCTTGCACAAGACTGCCAAATACACTCAGCAGGGTGGGGTGGGCGTAGAATGCCTTGCACAAGACTGGTAAATACACTCAGCATGGTGGGGTGGGCGTAGAATGCCTTGCACAAGACTGCCAAATACACTCAGCAGGGTGGGGTGGGCGTAGAATGCCTTGCACAAGACTGGTAAATACACTCAGCATGGTGGGGTGGGCGTAGAATGCTTTGCACAAGACTGGTAAATACACTCAGCATGGTGGGGTGGGCGTAGAATGCTTTGCACAAGACTGGTAAATACACTCAGCATGGTGGGGTGGGCGTAGAATGCCTTGCACAAGACTGGTAAATACACTCAGCATGGTGGGGTGGGCGTAGAATGCTTTGCACAAGACTGGTAAATACACTCAGCAGGGTGGGGTGGGCGTAGAATGCCTTGCACAAGATTCGTAAATACACTCCTAGAATCGTGAAGTATTTAGTCACGTGACACACGGTGAAATGACGTTTTCGGAGGTTATTTCCAGCGAATGGTGGCTGGGTTTGTTTTCTGACAATCTAACACCTGTTATTCAAACGTTTTACGTCACAAAACAGGCCAGGATTGTTGGAGTATTTTGGAAGCCTTGTTCTGGGGTTTTTACGGGCAGCCCGCCATTTTGAATGCTGAGTAGGCCCTGGGGACGAGAATAAAACAGCGTCTGTCTGGTAACCGGAAACACATGCAATATTTTTGTTCTGCCTCACCATGATTTTGTTGAAGCATCAGATCTAGATAAGCTTCTCTGTACTCCTGTTCATCGACATACACAGTCATCTCGATGTCTTCTCCACTGGTCAGCTGTTTGATTTCTTCAGTTACAAGGAACTCTTGAAGACGATGCTTCAGTGTTTCGTTCTTGTAGATGCTCCATAATTCATTCAAAGCAGATGGTGTTTCTGCTTGAACTGTGAAGCAGAGAGAGCTTTTTTCACTGAGCTCAACAAGTTTCGCAATACCAGGTATAATAGCCTTGCCAAAAACATCTATGTATTGTTCCAAACTGGTGCAACTGCGCAGAGCCAAACCACTACCAACCAATACAACACCACCAGCAAGCGTACGGAAATTACACACCAACCTAACCGCTGTGAAAGAACAACACGTATCAGATAGATCGACTAGATAGACAGATTAGATAGATAGATAGATAGATAGATAGATAGATAGATAGATAGATAGATAGATAGATAGATAGATAGAATAGATAGATAGAATAGATAGAATAGATAGAATAGAATAGATAGAATTGAACGATTCAATTGAATATGCATTAAATTGTCTTTAAAATATTATTGAATTCAATGAACTACTGAATTGAATATTTAGAATGTGCATTGAATTAAATAAGAAATCATTTTTAAAATTTTGCTCAATCAGCTTTTCATAACCGAGACACGCATTTTGATGCGTATCTACCTTGAAATAATAAATTTAGTCTTAATTGAATATGTGTTCCACGATAGTCAAGTGGTTTGAGGTTTCGGCGTTATAATAGTGCCTGGAATGGTTGTCGGGAGGCGCGAGTTCAAGTCACATTCGTTTTCAGGACCCTTTTTTTCCTTCGGGCTGGACGTTATGGAAGTCAAAACTCCTTACGTTTAATTTAAAAAAAATCTCGAACCGTGTCAGTGTGAAACGTATTACATTACGCGTTAGCATTTCTTATGGTTCTTAGGAGCCTTTGATTCTAAGATAACCATTAAAGTTATTGAATGCAATTAGGTGCAAACAGTCACAAAAAAAGACAAACCAGATACTGATAGGTAGAGTCTAGATTCCACAGCTCAGAAGGAGGTCGGACACCTTATTGGGACTTATATAACGGAGTAACTGGTTAGCTTTCAGATGAGGTAAGGGGTAGCAGTTTATATAGTTAAATTTAGGACTAAGCAGCCCGGAAAGCTAGGTGGTACTGTCGTACGGTAGGCTATGTAAGTCTAAGCCTAGTTGAGGTCACAGGTTCAATCCTGCGTGGGGATTTTAGATTTTCTTTTTACTCTTAAAATTTATTGAAAATACAATTCTAAATGTCGACATTACGTTATATAATTCTCAATAAGTGTCCGACCTCCTTCTGAGCTATAGATGGTAGACTCTACCATACTAATAACGAAACCGCGCTAAAATCATTATTTAGATCGATCCAGTCTACCTTTCATAAATTATGCGTTCATCGATGTTTTCTTTGTTTGTTCTGGGAAGAAAGGAATGTGCGCGTAACGAGACAAGCAAAAATTATCATAGTTTGTAGATAGCTGTAGTAGTATGTAAGGAGTCAGTCAAATTACGTTTTCCCTGAAGACCCAAAATAAGCCGCCAAACGCCCGAGTTACCGGCCCACAGGGCTTATTGCATTCGCCCTGTGGGGTGGTAACTCGGGCGTTTGGCGGCTTATTTTGGGTCTTCAGGGAAAACGTGAATTTGACTGACTCCTTACATACTACTCCGGGCATTTATTTTTTTAAGCTGTTACAGACCCTAATAAATCGTTATTTGAACAACTGTTTTTTAAGCTGTTATAGGGCCTAACTGGCCACGTTATTGCCAATTGGAGAAACCCATTCCGTAGGTATATACACACATTGTGACAATGGGGAAAGGAAGAAAGTGTTTTATAACACAATCAGCTAAACGAATAAAATTCAACCACTTAAGGCATGGAAGCCTTTGTTGTCATGGAAGCCTTTGCTGTCATGGATTTACACATCTAAAATCTGAAGGCTGCAAACACTTTCAACAAACTCTAGATCAAATATCTCCTGCCCCTCTACCCCCACCATCTATTGTACCGCAATATATAATCGAAGCCGCGCAAAGACTGACCCCACAACAACTTGTGGCACAGTGCTTGTGAGTGCTGACCCGGCACGAGACCACCAATTGGAGAAATCATATTCCCGCATATACCCACCCACATGGCGAACGTGAAAGCTTTCAAGGCCTTCCTTAAATCACGCGAGACTGGTCTGGTTCAAAGGAGCGAAGAATGGGTCAAAGCCAGACAAAATACAATCGGAGCCTCGGAGATCTCTGCCTTGACCGGGTCTTCGCCATTTGAGAGTCAGTCAAGTCTAATTCGCAAGAAGGTAAACCCCATCGACATGAGCAAAAATGTGGCCTGCTCTTGGGGCACATTGTTTGAGTTTCTAGTCCGTGAATACTTTGAGAAGAAACATTCTGTCAAAGTTTTCGGATATAAGAGCTCTATAAATCTTCCAAAGGGGCACCCTCTTTTTGGAAAGGTTTCTTTCAGCCCAGACGGATATTTCTCACACAAAGACGAGACAATTGTCTTGTTAGAGTTTAAGTGTCCTTACACCAGAAAGATCGCATACAAAAAAATTCCTAAACAGTATCGTGATCAAATACAAACAGGCCTTGCTCTCAGCGGGAATAGAGTTAACAAAGGCTTGTTTGTAGATGCCTATTTCAGAATGTGTTCTTTGAAGCAGCTTGGTCTTAGCCTTGAACATAATTCCTTTCTAAACAAAGGGGTTGTACACAAAACGAAAAAACCATCAGCACGTGCATGTGGTATTTATCTTCTATCTTCCAAACAAAAAATATTTCCGGGCCAGACAAAATTACTTGACCTCGGCGCAACAAAATCAACAGCTATGTTTGAAAGAATTATGAAAGGAATTTCATCTGGAGATTTCGTGTGTAGCGGTGATTGGTTTTATATTAGCTATGATGAGTATCAGAAACGAAGCGATTTAGATTTTTTGAAGGAAATAAACAGAATGACATTCAGGGAAGCTTGGCCTCAAAACTATTATAAGACAGTTGCCTTCTTTTCATGGAAGCTCCTTGATATATCAACAATTTGGGAAACAAAACAATTAAATTTCTTAGAAACTATTCACGAACCGATCAACCGGTTTCATGAAAATTTATCAAAACAAAAACACCTTGACAAAACCATACCTGGTGAAACTTTTGAAGACAACATCGGCGATGACAGTGCCATGTTAGAAGCCTTTCTTATTGAGAAAGCGGCAACTTTTACTCAAGATCTTTGAAAGCATTGTTCCATAAACGGCCGTTTTTAATTATCATATTGTTTGACATCTGTTGCCTTAGGTAATTTACAATCGCTCGTTGTGGGTCTTCAAGCGGCGTTGTAATGTCCATGATTTTGTAGATCACAAACGTATAAGAGATTCTCGGAAGCCGAGCTTGTATATGTTTGAAAATACGTTTCACCTCATTTATTTGGTCGATAGTCAATCCAATCCTTTTGTTAATTCGTGTTAAAGCGTACCCAAACGCATAACACCGTGCCGACTGCCTTTGTCTTGGTTTGTACAAAATGTTTTGATCCGTATATGCCGGAGCATAATCCTCTAGCACTTCCACACGACCACATTTTTTGCAATAAAGTTCACAAGAATCGCTTGATTGCAAAAATGGGCCGTCGCAAGAATAACAAGACAGAAATCTTCGGGCCCAACGTTCACGCTGCAAGGCGTTATAATGTTCTTGTAGATATTGTTTCCCCATCTCTGCCAACCCCATATCTTCGTAGATATGGCAAAGTTTTTCCGGCAGGCACAAGCGGTGTATTTCTTTCCTATAATCACCACCATATAGCGAGCGAAGGATGGCAAAATTGTGTTGTTTGTCAAGTTCATTGAGCCGTGCGGTGAAGTCAGTCATGCTTAAACATTATAATTGTTTTTTCAATTTGGCGATCGTGACTTCCGGTAATTATTATGTAAAGCCTATATTTAGAAAAATACAACTTTTCGGTTATATTTGCGCATGCGTAGTTCTTTATGAGTTACCACATGTGAAAGCACGGCAATTCGGTCGAATATAAAAGACCTGTTCGCACCATATATTATAGTAAGTCTGTAATTCGGTATAGCTCAGGGAGGTGTGGCTGGCCCCCACTGAATCCTGCTTACGGCTAATGCGATGTCAGACCAGGGGTAGTGGGGTTGCTGCGTCAGTTAGTGACCCCCTGGTGAACCAGCCCCGGCCCAACTGATACAGGGGGGTGCTCGAACAGAGATCTCCTAGGAGAACTCGACCTCGCTCCCAGAGGCTAAATGGGAAAATGACAACTCCCTTGTCCGGAGTTAAGTCCTAGCCTAGGCTAGGCAAAACGAAACAGCCACCAGAGCACCCCCTGACGAGGGTTTTGTCCCTTTTCGTTATGTGTCACGCAATGTCACGCGTGACAGTCACGCACAATGTCACGTCATGTGTCACGCTTTGTCACGCAATTGCGTTCTTTTGTTAGATAAAGCGAGAAACCCGAATTTAGTCTTTCAAATCTGACTTGGACACAGCGGTAAGACGCTTGAGTTTTTTTTGAATCTTTTCTTGTTCTTCCTTGCGGATTTCTTTTCTGATCTTGTCAAGATCTGGCGTTTGAGTTTGAGTTTGTTTGTTTTGTGAGGGTTTTGCTTCACCAGAGCGTATTTCGTTCTTAAGTTCATAATAGCTCTCAACTTCACGGAGGATTATTTGAATTCTGAATCGCTGATACGCTTGTCAGTTAGAGCTTTTGAAACCAGCTCAAAGACAGAGTTTCGTTTTGCAAGGGCGAGTGTGTATATTTTCTCGTGTTTAGTAATTTTTCTCTGAAGCCGCCTGTTAAGCATAGTGAGGCTGGCCGCTGAAAAACCTGTAATAGCTGCCACGCCGGCAATAACCGGGCTGGCGATGAGCCCGGCTCCTGTCAGGGCTGTGGCGATTGTGGCTGTAGACAAGCCTGTAGAAATAAAACCAAAACTTACTGCTGTTCCGTGAACAATTGTATGTGTTCGCTTGTATTTCTTAGCAACTTGTCTGTAATGATTAGCCTCCGACTCAAGCTCCTTTTGCAAGTCAGAGATTTTTTTGAGTCTGAAGCCTTCACCGTTGGATAAGTCTGGGTAAAGCGATGGAGTTTCGCTGTATTCAGGAGCTGATGGCAACACGTTAGTCGAGCTCATCATCAGGGGTATATATAATATATTTTTTAATTGATCTCAAGTTCAAATTCAAGGGGCATGTTATTGAAGTCAAAAAGGGCATTGTGTTCATCCCTTACAGACAGTGTTATGCTGTTTACATAATCACCAGACGAGACGTCACGCATGTTCTGCTGTGTTGATTCATAGAAAACTTTCTCATATGGCTCACCTCGAAGATCAAATTTAGCCAAGACAGTCGAAGGCTTACCGTTGAACAGGTTCTGTTCTTTATCAACCAGATCGCAGTGGATAAAGTAAGTGCTTGGTGATGTTAATCCTTTGACGTATGTTACTAGAAACAATACAGCTCTTATGCCAAGTAAATTTGCCAGATTGTCACTAAACTTTACATTACTTCCATTGTGAATGACCATCGAGCCGACTGGTGTATTTATAGTAGTTGATAATTGTAATTTTATTCTATGTTGGGTGGCTAAGTCGTTAAATTGTTTCGCTAGACTATCAATGGTGTAATGCCCTTGAAGTAATGTCACGTTTGGAGTTGATCCATTGGAGCCATTTATTGTTGTTGAAATAGTTGCATTTTCTTTCAAATTATGCCACGAGTTGTAAAATGAACAAGAGACAAGTCTTATGTAACTCGGTTTCTGAAGCGGGTGGTCGAAGTAGATGGTGTGAGGGTTCGAAGGTGCGACGATTGTTAACACAACCATGATTGAATATATATATTTAAATTTAAAATATATATATATATTCAATCATGTTTGGCAGACGCCCTGGCGGATTTAATCCTGGTTCAAATCTCGGTCTGAACATTGGCGGTCACGATTACGGACCTCCACCCCCGTTTTTTCCTCGTCCCCAAAATCCCCTCTATCCAGAACAAAGGTATATTAGCAAAAAACAGCCAACACCACCCACAGTAAATCCGCAACTTGCTTGGCTGAGTTCTCCGGAGGCTGAAAAACTCTCTACAGCCGCCAAGGCTAAGGCTATTTCAGACTTCAAAAGGCGTTTCCCGCACGCTGATATGTCAAGATTTACAACAGAAGTTTCTTTCGACGAAAATCACAAAGCCACAGGAGAAGTGCTTTTCATAAAGGGCCAAGGCTCCTGGGCTATGCCCGCAGACATACCGCACAAGAATTGGACACAAGCCCTGAAAGACGCGCTTGGTTTAGAGTATATTGGCGGTTTCCCCTATCAGTTGACGTTAAACCGAAACACACAAAAACCAATCCCGGCTGTTGATTTCTCCACCTCAATCGATAAAGACATGATGATTGGCTCTGTCTTGAACGACGAAGCGCAAAAGATCTATGTCACGCCAACTGATTATTTCACAACGAAATACAGAAACATTTTCAGAGACACACAAATTTCGTTCACAACCGCGAAATATGGGAGGAAGTGGCTCGGTGGTCTGCATATGAGTTTCTGGCCACAACAACTAAACTTTGCTCTGTGGTGTGCAACAACCGGCTGCGGGATCTCGCGTGACCTTCTGTTTGATAAGAACTCTACTCTCTCCCTAACCCCACAGCTACGGTCATTTTACAGGTTTCACGTCTATTTCACAACAAGACGAATACTCTACAAGCTGGGTGGGGAACAGAGCGTGAGTGCTTTGCCAGACGACCCCACATTCAACCAGAAAGACAACAAGTTCAACATCGACGCATACAAGAGGATTTGCCAAGAGTTCGGTGTAGACCCCAGTTCTGACTTTCGTTTCACATACGGCAAAAATCACGGGCTTGGCAATGTGTACATTTGGGTTCCTGGTGAGGGCCCCTACTCTACTGATTACGACTATCCTGATCCCGATCTAGCCCTGTTTGATGACGAGCGCGTCACAGACAGAAAAGACCCAAACTATCGAGCAAACGGCATATACTTCGTTCGTAACGACCAGGGCGCTGTTAGTCAGTTCGAGCACTTTGTGCCGAATTATGCACAAGGGCTAACACAGCCAGGGCTCGCGCGTATGAATCAGTCAATCGAGGCCTTTGTGTACTGCATCCTGGGTGCACAAGCAAACACTCGCAGCAGCATTCTTGGGAGTGGAGGCCGGGCATTCGAAACGCAGAGAGTATTCCTCACACTCTTAGAGGACGCTATAAGACTAAGCGACATATCTAAGAGCGTACAGCATTATCAGCAGGCCGTCCAAGCAACGAGAGTGTGGCTAAACTTTGTAGTGGCCCCTGGGAGCTGGCTGATGCCGTCACGCATGGTTATCAACACAGAGAGCGTGGTGGGGTACAATAACAATCTTATGCAGGCAACGCAAGGGATGAAGCTTGGTGTTAACAATGATGTCAATCTTGCCACAAAAAAAGCCTCTCTTCGCCCAATGGACGGAGGGCCGACAAAGATTAATCCACCAAACAGTCACCCATCGAACCCGATTCACAAACAGGCGACACAGGCACAGGGCATAGCGCCAAAACCAGTCCCCACACCCACACCACAACCAGCCCCCACACCAGCCACAACACCAACACCAACGCAAGAGACTAAGATCGAGCCGCATCATGTAAACAAGGCGCTCATTGGCGTGGGTGCGCTTGCTTTAGCAGGCTTGTTTGCCTGGATGAGATAATTATCTCCTGCGCTTGGTGATCCTTTCAATCATAAAGCCTACAACGGCAAGGATCAGCAGCCAGGCGTGCTCGCCAAGGAATGAGATAACCTGACCGGCTGTTTTGAAGATAAAGCTCACGATCGAACCGATCAAGCCTGGCAAGATGGAGGCAACCTTATTTCCTAGGGCTTTGAGCCCATTGCCAATAGCCTTGGTTCCGGCCTTTAAACCATTCATTGCGGCAATCGTCACAGCTCCTATGACTAGACCTGCAGCCAGAACAACTGCTTGAAGGGTCCAGCCATATTTCTTGAAGATATTTTTGACCCTTTCTCTCAAAGGCAAGGCTTCTTCTCTTTCCTGAACTTGTGTTCTTAGTCTTGCCTGTTCTTCTTCTCGCTCAGCAACTCGGGCTTCTGCAGCTTCTTTGTCAGAGGGAGAAGTATTCTCATCCTCTATCACGCGTCGGTCTTCCTCGTTTTGTCGTTCAAGCTCGGCCACTTGTTCGTTTAACTCATCCAGCGGCTTGGTGGAGTTCAGCCCTGCTTCGACAGCATTTCTTTCTCTTTTTTTCTCAGAAAGGCGTGTACTGATTTTGTCCACCTTTGCCTGGTCTTGGTCTCGTTGTTTTTGTATTTTTTGCAGGGCTCTGACTTCTTTTTCCTCGTTTTTAAGATCTCGTTGAAGATTTTTTTCTAGTTGTGCCAGTCTATTTATCTCGGTTTCATTCTCAAGGATTGAACCGCCATCCTGTTCCAAAGCTTCACGCCTAGCTTGTGTTTGTTCTAAGCGGCCCCTGAGGTTTCGTACTCTTTCTCCTGCTTTTTGTTTTTCTGCAAAAACCTTTTCAGTCTCCTTCAGTTGTTTTTCTGCCTCCTTCAGACTTTGTTCTTCTTCCCTTATTGATGTTCTGTCTTCAACGAGTATCCCTTCAGCGCTTGGGCCAAGAACCCCTTTGAACCTGTCTGTGAATGATTTAAGAAGCCCTGAACCATCTTGTTTGAAAATGGGCTTCTCGCCACCCCTTGGCCCAAAGGTAACAAATTTGCCTACATTTTCTGTTTTTTTACCGAAACCAATAGGGTCTAATCGGCTGAAATCCGCTCTCGGCCGGAGCCTTTTGATCCAGTCCCTAGCTTTAGCAACCATTCCTTCTCTGTCGTCAGGATGTGTGAAGTCAGTAAGCAGAGGGATGTCTTCAGGATCAAAACCGCTCTGTTCGCGAGGCAGTGTATGCATTTCAATCTGCTCTTCACCGCCATGATATGGGGTGGATGTAGCTCCCGGTTTAAAGGGGGTTGTTGTGTCAACTTCTTCTTCGTCATCGTCACCATCGTTGTCTAACGCTTCGTCAAGCCCGGTGTTTTCGTTCTCGCCAGGTATATCATATCCGCCTTCTGCCATGATGTATATAAATATAAATATAAATTTATATATATACTCTGGCTATGGCCGTGCAACCCGTGCAACCCAACCTCCTCCCAACTAATGCCGAGAAGATTCTTGGTGCTATGAAAGCAGAGCGCACCGTAAAGCGCATCACCTTTGAACGCACTTCAGCCAATCCCGGCGAGACCCTGTACGTTACGGTGCCCAAGCTCAACGAACATGAGGTTATCGTGTCGGGCTCGCTTGCCTTGCTCTTTAACATCGACCTTGCCGGCGGCCACGCAAACAACTATCTTGTACAAAATGTCTCCAGGGCACTAGTTGACAGGCTTGTTGTGAAGTTTGCCGCCACCACTGTCCAGGACACCGTTGGGTACGATATTTACAAAATCTTTGAGGACCTATTCCTCTCTGTTGATAAGAGAGACAACATGCTCCCTGAGGGCATCCAGAGTGTAGACTTGAGTAAGATTCGCTCTAGTGCCGGCGACAAGAAGACCTCTGGCGTGGATGTGGAAAACAAACTGGAGACCATTTACAAAAACAAATACCGCATCAACCTTGACCACCAGATTATAACAGACCACGGCGTCATGTACCCACAGGCACTCTACAACGATTTGACATTCGAGATAACGCTCGCCCAGGCTTCCCAAGTTGTCAGGGGTTCAGATATAAGCAAGCTTGTCTACAAGTTGACAAATATCCAGCTTGAGTACGAGACAATCCGAAGTAAGCAGCTGGCTGACGAGGCAACAAGTGTATACTCTAGCGGAAAGGAGTTTGCCTACGACCATATCATGCGAGAGGAAGTGGTTCCCTTCTCGAAGGGTTCAGACGCACGGCTGAATCTCAGGGTGAACCCGCAGCGCAGGTCACTGAAAGCCATCCTTCTGCTATTCATCGAACCCTACACGGCAGGAGCCAGGGACTCAGAAAAATACTTCAACCCAGACATAACCAAAGTTAATGTCACCATAAACGGCTCCCCCAACAGGATTTACAACGAAGGCATCAACGGGACCGACATGTGGCGTGAGGTCAGTCGCCTCTTCAAAAAAAAGGGCGATGGCAGGCCCAACATGAATCTAACAAAATATCTCACTGGCAACAAGTTCGGCCTCCTTATCGACCTTAGATCAATGGCTGATACAACCCTACATGGCAACGGTCAACGCCTCGTCAACACAAAGGACGGCGTACATCTTGAGCTCGAAAGGGCAACCTCCGGCTCGGGAAACGTGCACTGCCACATCTACACCATCAGCGACTCACAGATGAACATCATTGATAGACAGCTGCAGGCGGTTCAGTACTAAACACATATATACACATAAAAATATATAGAGAATGGACCCACGAAAGCTGCCATTCAATGCCCTAATTATCGGCCCGACTAATTCTGGCAAAACACAATATCTTCTGAATCAGCTGCGTGGCCCCTTCAGGGGCAAGTTTGACTATATTGTTCTCTTCTGCCCAACATTTGTCCACAACAAGACCTACGACGGTTTCGTGAACCAGGAGCCACGCATTTTCGTGATAGATTGTCAGCAGCATGAGATTGAAGCATGGTTAACTTTAGCCAGTTATTTCTTCGACGGGACAAACACGCTCTTTGTGCTGGATGACTGTGCTGCTTCGAAGGATGTGAAAGGTCGCACGAGTCAACTTGTGAAACTAGGGTTCAGTGCTCGCCACAGCGGCTTGTCAGTGTGGGTGCTAACCCAACAGTTAACCAGCATTGCGAAACCCTTTAGGGAAAACGTTGCAGCGATTGTGCTTTTTTACACCCCATCAAGCAAAACAACGAAGGCCATCTTCGACGACTATGCCGGTGAGCTCTCACACGAGGAGTACAAAGAGTTGATTGCAAAATTAAAGGGGCACAAGTTTTCTCACCTAGTCTTCTCTCTGCGACATCCCTATGGGGTTGAAGTGAAAATGTGAAAACATATATATACGCTGAACCATGAACACCTCAACCAGTATCCACAAGCTCACGGTATTTTCACAACTTCTGGGTGAATTACAGAGTCATGCGGAGGAGATGCAAATACAGATAATCAAAACCGCTGGCGAGGACGATCTGCGCCTCATGCTTATTAGTCGATACCCTTTGAAAGTCACTGTGTGCCCAGCCACCATGACGGGGCTTATACGTGAGGTTGAAAGTCTTTTGCCTGACATCAAGAGAATAATTGAAAAATAAATACATAATAATATACGCAATGGCAACAAACCTCCAAGAAGACATGACCGCATTTGATAATGAAATCATGCAGCTGCTAGAGGCAACCCCTGATAGCTCCTTGCCATCAGCGATTCCTGAAGTCTTAACAGGTCCAGACACTCCAGCTCAACGAGAGAAACTGGCAGTCCTTGTTTCAACCGGCAAATCAAAAGAGGCCATCGGTGCCCAGCTCACACACGAGCAGGTGAAACGCCTGACAGAAAAACAGGTTGAAAAGTACTACAAAAGGTATGAAGCCTATGTCGGTAACAAGACGACCGAGTCTCTGATTGACAGCGTTATAATGTTCGCAACCAAAGGCGCCGGCATGGTTGTTAAGATTGACGATGTGGAGGCCCTGCAGAAAGAACTCAAAAATGACTACATGATTAACCAGGAACTTTCATCTCTTGCTGGAAACCTTGCACTGCGTTGTGGGCGCTTCTTGGCCTTGGCCAATGCTGTTTTGATCACTACAAAACACATCGACTTCAAAAAGGAGCCAGAAGAGTTGCCACCTGTACACCCAAGCAGAGACGGTGAAGGTTATCCACTCGAGGGTTTTGATGAAGTTGACACATGTTTTGATGAAATTTTTGACACATAATCTGACAGGAACCTGGCAGAAACCTGGCAGGAACCTGACAGAAACCTGGCAGAAACCTGACAGAAACCACGAAGGTTTGAAATAAAAAATATACATATATACATGATGGCTCAACCACTCGAGACGGTGCCTGAAGAAACAGTCGCGCCAGCAGCACACACAAACAACACGCACGTTACCTCTGATACCCCAAAGACTGCTCCAGCCAAAAACCCTGGTCGTGTTGCTTCTGGCAAAAGGCTTGCTGAGCGCAACCGCCTGGCAAGAGAGGCAAAAAAACAAGCACAAGCTGCTAAAGCAACAAATGAGCCTGCCCCAAACTCGGCACCCCAAAACTCGACAAATGAAGAAGCTAGCAGCAACTCTGGTTTCTGGATTATAACGGTTGTCGGCGTAATTATATCCGCTTGGGGCGTCTATTACCAACGCGAGGCCATTATGAATACACTTAGACGCAAAGCCCCGACCCCAGCCCCTGCGCCGGCAGTGGTGAATGAAGTTCAAACTCCCCCACAACCGAGACGAAGAATTCGCGAGATGGAGTAAAAAAATCTTATATATACAATGGTAAATCTCTTTCAAGGCTTCGTAAACGGGGCTGCAATCGGAGGTATTCTTTTTGTTATGCTTAAATTCAACATTGTCGCCCTAAAAACAGTTTGGCAATTAGCAACACAACAGATCAACGAGACAACGCATAATGAAGAGTCGACTGAAATTTAAAATCTTATATATACACCATGTCTGACAACAAGCTCGTGAAAGCTGTTCTTGATGCGGCCACAATAACTGGTCTTGTCGCAACTATTGGCTGGGTTGGCAAAAAGGTCGTCAAGGAAAATCTCACAGCCGACCCCAGCTCGAGTCTCATGAACTACGTGAAGTTCACTGCTGCCATGGCTGGGAGCATAGCTCTCAAGAAATACCTCGAGGACCAGAAGATACTCCCTGCCTCAATGTAAATCATATATATATAGCAATGGCCTCAATCGCTATTATGGTTGGTGGAGCAATTTTGAATGCCGCTGCTTTCACTGGAGGCAACTATCTCGCAAAATATCTTTCCGGCGACAGTGGGAAAGCCGCTCTGGATGAGAAGATCAGACACGACAAGGCGTTAGAGGCCTATCAAGCGGCCTCCGCTAAATATCAGAAAGACCGCACAAAGCTCCTCGACTGGATTGCCAGCAATGATCGGATCAAAGATCAAGCGAAACACAACTTTCAAGACACTGACCAAGCTCTAGTGCTCTACAACAAAACACATCGGGAGCAGCAAATAACACTCCCCAAAGAGCCCGAGTTCTCTGATTTCTATAAACCAGGCCCACAGCAGAAACAAGGCGAACTCTTGTTTATCGGCACTGGCGCGCTCGCCCTTGGATATGCGGCGTTTCGCTTTCTGTAAACACATATGTATATGGAGGCGAAACTCTCAAAGATCTATTACAGTCCTAAAGGCTACTGGAAAGGCCTTGCTGCTGTCAAAAAGCTAGCTGCAGCAGCCAAGGTCTCTGAAGAGGCGGCAAAGAAATGGCTTGTCAAACAAGCCCTTTGGCAAGTTTACCTCCCTGCACCACGCCATATCCCTCGGCCCAAGTTTGATGTCCAGACTCCTAATGCTGTGCATCAAGCGGATCTACTTTTTTTACCTCACGACAAACTGCCTCATGGGCGAAAGATTTACAAATATGCTTTGACAGTTGTTGATGTAGCTAGCCGTTACAAAGCAGCAGAGCCCTTGACTTCGAAAGAGTCTGATGAAGTTTCGAAGGCGCTTATACGTATTTACAGACGCGGGCCTTTGAAATGGCCACAACTATTGCAAGTCGATCCGGGGACAGAGTTTATGGGGGCTGTGACTAAAGAGACTGGGGCTCATAAAACAACCATTCGTCGTGGGCGTGTTGATATCCACAGAGACCAAGGGATTGTTGAAAGATTCAACAGAACCCTGGCTGAACGATTGTTTGGTTACCAGTACGCAGTTGAAATGAATCTGCCCTCTGGCCGTTCGACTGCTTGGGTTAAAAGATTGCCAGATGTTGTCTCTGCCTTGAACAATGAAGTGACCAGATTGACTGGCAAGAAGCCTGCACAAGCAATCAAAGAGAAGGCAACCTCGGCCAAGCCCGCAACCTCATATGCTAGACCTGTGGGCTTCTCCGAAAAGAAGCTCCCTCATGGAGCCCACGTGAGATATCTGTATTACCCCGGTGAGCTTGAGGGCGGTAGTCGACGGGCAACTGATCCGATCTGGTCTTTGAAGGTCTACAACATCGAGAAGGTTGTCACCAAACCAGATGCGCCTGTCGTGTATTATCTGTACGACGGACCCAAGCGTGGGTTTGTGCGTGAGGAGTTGATGGTTGTGCCGCCGGGTACTCAGTTGCCACCCGCTGGGCTGTGAAACTCGATCGGTTCTGTGTGGATGCCGTCTGGCAGCACCCAGCGCTTGTCATAGTAGGCACTGAGACCTAGCTTGCGCTGTTCGTACGTGTACATGGCCCCGTTGTGCATTCGAAAGCCTCTGTTTGTTGCCATGTCCCTGTAGCCTTCAAGGGCTCTTTCGTACCTTTCCCAGCTAAGCTCGTTCTGATTCTTGTTGATCCCCTTGGAGGACATCTTGGCTTCGCCGCTTTCCTCGTCTTCTACGTAATAGCACTTGCTGCATAGAGCGATGGCTCGAGTGCCTTCCTTTTCAAGCTTGAACAAGCCGGGTTCTCTGCTGCTCCACTGGTCCCAGGAGAGCCAGGTCTTTTTCTCCCTTTCGAACTGGGTGCGAAGTTCTGGTCGAACTGCTTCTTCGAGAGTGTCGTATGAAAGGGCGAAGTACATGCTGTCCGTGTCCATCTGGATAAGCTCGAAGTCACGCCTGTCGAGATAGTGATCGAGGAAATCGTAGTAGAACTGCAGCATGCGCAACTTAGCAAGTTGATAGACAACGATGCCGACTTGAAAAGGCCGGTTTATGGTGACCTTGTTTTTGCGTAACTCGATCTTGTATGATCCCCCGATCTCCTCGAGATCTTCGAACCAGGCTGAGCGCAGCTGTTTGTCGACAGTGTCTTCGTCGTTGGTGTACACAACTCTTGTCTGTCGCTCAACAGCTTCGATGAACTTGCCGTAAGCGCTGTTGCCCAAAAGCTTGAACACTTCTGCGAGCAAGGCTTTTTCTTTGTCAGCATCGCCTTTCCTTCGGTTGTTTGCAACCTCATGGACGAACCAGTCGAAGATCTTGATGGGTGTATAGTCGATCGTGCGGTAAACAGCGGTTATGTGGAGTCCGTGGTTGTAAAGCCACTCTAGCACTGGGGCGTAAAGCAGAATCTTTTTTGCTTGAAGCACGCCTAGCAGCTTCTTTTGCCCGGGCAAGTGGGTTCTGTTGCTTTTAGCAAGGTAATCCTTCATGTGCTGAGGGACGTCCTCTTCGCCCACGCTGCGGTCTACAAAGAGCGGAGGAAACTCTTCGAAGTGCTCCCATAAGGCCTGAGGGACTTCGATGTCGACCTCGGCAAAGCCGAACCACTGCTTCGTAATCAACTTAATCCAGAAGTCTCTTGCGGCCTCTACTGGATCTTCGTACTGCACGACTTTCTCTTTACCACAGGGCATTTCCTGCAACATGGTGCTAGGGTAAAGGGAGTTCGCATCGAAGCCTAGAATACGCTTGACAATGCGAGCTAGGTCGTATTTGTGTGAGCGGATGCGGGTTTCGCCACGCACGTGTTTACGTGTGAACACCAAGCTAGGTCCACCAACCACAGCCTCTTTCAGCATTGCATAGGCTTCGGCACTTGGGGCGAATAGTTGGGGTCGGTTACGGCCTCTCAGAGTTCCTCTCAGGATGTATTGCATCGAAACCCCAGGCAACGAAACAGCGTCTTTGAAAATGTCAACCCCGAGCTTGGTGTAAAACGCTTTCATTTTCTCGAGGGTTTCAAGAAAGGGAGTAACATCGAGGTTGTTGTAATACTCCAGCCAGTCTCCGAAGGTCTTCATGCCGCGCTCTTTGAAAACCTGCTCGCATTGTTTGTACTCCTCTGGAGAAAGAACAAAGGAGTTTCGGAGTTGTGAGTACCAGCACCAGTATGGCGGAAGCCCCTTGTAGTCAAGTTTGTCAGCACTGTCAAACCATTCGTATGGGAGCCAGGACTTTGTCTGTTTCGCCCCATACGTCTTTACCCATTTGTCGTAATTGATGCCTGGGGACAGATAGTTTGTGACGTCGAGGAACTTGAAGGAGGGCGTGTTGATGAACATGATTTGTCTCTGTTTCTCCCCTGCAAAGACGCTGTGTTCTTGCCCGAGATAAGAAACAAAGTGTTTTCTGATAAGGTGCAGATCGTATCGGCCTGAATTGAAGCCGACCACTGGGACCTGTTCACACCATTGCTTGATGAGTTTTTGTTGGTCTTCTGTTAACCCCTCAAGATCCGGCGGCATGTATTTTTGAGCTATATCATCTCTGATTGCGTTGCCCCGGCGCTCCAGAGATTGATAAAACAGACGGATAAGCTCTTGGGGATCTTTAGAGCAAATGTACTCTGGCTCAGGATCCAACGTGTCTGCAATAGAGACTGAGATAGGCACGTGCTCGCTTTCGTAAGAGAGATCCCGGGTCGGCTGACTTGCCTTGGTCTTGTCTTGATAGGCTTCGAAGTCGTAGACGATAGCGTGTGGATACGTTTCGTTTCTTTTAGGGGGGATGCGATCGTGCCACCAGGGCCGGGGCATCTCGTGCTCCCACCTTTCAACCAAGTTGTAGCCAAGTGTCGTGAAGAACTGATTGATTTGCACAGTTCTTACGAACGCTTGCTCCCTTGTGATTGTGTTGCCTTGGCGGTCAGTCGTGATCACTTCGTTTCTTTGTTCAGGTGTAGGAAAGCACTCTCGACAACCGTGCCAGTGGCAGCCGTGATACTGAAACACGGTTTTGCTTTCTGGGTGATAGCCATCAACTTTGTAGCGCCAAATGGCGCGCTCGCCTCCATGGCCACATCTGTGGTGGTGGATGTGGATGCCACGCTGTCGAGCCTCATACTCTAGCCAGCAAGTTGCCCGAATGCCGAAACTGCCTTCTGGATAAAAAGCCTTTTCAAAAGCTGACTCAGGAGCAAGGATCTGATTTCCCGGACAGGCAATATTATTTTGCCCGCGAGTGCACGTCTTGGCGTGGCGCGCTAGGTTACAGGCTTTTGTGAACCTTGCCAAACAATCACCACAAGTGTAGTTGTTTGTGACTTTGTTTATGTCAGTTATCAAGAAGGCATGAGCGTTGTGGATACCGATAGTCATCGTAGGGGTGCCGACTTTGTCGTAGCGCGAAGGTGTGTAACTCAAAACAAAGTTGCCGTCATCTGTAACAGTGTAAGCGGCAATCCCTTGTCTAAAGTGCCTTTCAAGCAAGTGAAACTTTTGTAAAGTAACAACATTGCCATTAGGACAACCGCTACGGTGAAGAGCAAAGAAGCTTTGCGCTAAGGCTCTGGCTCTGCGAGTACACCGATTTATATAGGCACCTTGATGAACAGCCAAACACCGAAAGAGGCAAAGATCGTCGTTGTAGATGTCAAGAGAGATGACTTCTCTTTTGTTACGAAGCCAGTCGGGCAACCTGCCAAGACCGATTTGTAAAGGTTGATTATCTAAAATCGCTTTGGCCTCAACAAAGACAGCGCTTTCGAAAACCCATTTCGTAGCAGGCCTGTTGATTTTTTCACCTTGAAGACGAAGCTCTTCTTGTTGTTGCAACCATCGTTTTGTTTGCGATAGTTTAGAAAACCAAGGACTGCTGATGTTTGTATAGTAAACGATAGGTTTACCGGTTTCGATGTTTCGCAGCTTGTAGGCCCAGGTAAGTTTGACTTTATGCCTTCTGCGAACAGATTGTTTGATTTTGTTCATCATTTGGGGTACAAGAGGTCTTGTTAGCCCCTGCGTAAAGCACCAGTTTATGATTCTCTGTCTTCGGCCCGGTCTGCCTTGTTCACCCTGTTCACCGCGATCATATAGTTCAACAATCCGACTAGGCATCCTAAAGTCACCCATACGCTCTCGATCTAAGGGATCAAATCCAGCGAGGTCCTCGTTGCGAGGAACTCTCAAAGAAGGTTTTCTTTCTTGAGCGTCGAGCCAAGCGATAAGCTCGCGCTGGGAGATATTATCGAAAACGTCACGCTCGTTGTTCATGGATCTCGCCATATATATATGGTTTTTAGATACACAGGGGACCCCTTTGTTCAATTGATAATCACGCGGCACCAGTTGTTCAAATAACGGTTTATTAGGGGCTGTAACAGCTAAAAAAAATAAATGCCCGGAGTAGTATGTAAGGAGTCAGGCAAATTCACGTTTTCCCTGAAGACCCAAAATATGCCGCCAAACGCCCGAGTTACCACCCCACAGGGCGAATGCAATAAGCCCTGTGGGGCGGTAACTCGGGCGTTTGGCGGCTTATTTTGGGTCTTCAGGGAAAACGTAATTTGACTGACTCCTTACATACTACTGCTGTAACCAAAATGAAGTCTGTTAAGGTTTTCCAATAAATTAATGTGTTAAACGCCATACATAGCCGCTTTAACATTTCACTTCACTATTCATGTTTCATAGTTAGACAGCTGCTTTGTTGCTTATGATCGAAGACCATTCCTTGTCAGATTTTGCTACAACGTTATTAAATTGAACAGTCATTTCATGGGCACTGAGCCTAATTTGATTCCTGTCTGACTTACCTCCAATCAAGGTACCTGACACCCACTTCAACGAAGAAATGATACCAACTGATTGGGCTGAAATCACACACAATTTGAGTAATAATGGTAACTGTATAATGTTAACATGTGTTAGAGTGATTTTACTTTGACCGTGAAATAGATAGTAGAATGGTACGCACTATTAGACTATAATTCCATTGTTTTCTTTTGTTTATTATGGACTATCACACACTAATTATTAGATAGTGTTTCACGGGTTAAGTAAAACCACTCTAACATTATAAATCAACGAAATAAATAGTCTCGCCCACTTCAGACTACGACTGAGTCAACTGGGCTAGTGAGACAGTAGTGAGATAAATAACAGTAAAAAAACTCAGACACTCTCACCGGCCCTTGGTAAAGTACAAGGAAATCGCAAGTTTCGCGACTTCACTACAGCAGTAGAATGCAAGGCTACTTTTTCGACACTTTTGAAAGCGCATGTATGAGCCATGTTGGTTGAACCCTTCGGGATAATTTGATATTCATTAATTAAATGACAGTCGTTAGAAATGAAAACACACTAACAAACTCTTGAAAGATAACAGCGAAAACTTATCAAGTATCAGCTTCACTGTAATCAGCTCTTGGTAGAGTAGCAAGGAATTCAAAAGTATTCCAATATTAAGCAAGCGAATTTTAACTTAGACAAAGTCGTTTCAACCAAATTATTCATGTGCATGGATGACTAACTTCCACCATTACAAAGGCATGCAACTTATACATTTCAATCCAACTGACTTACCTTTTCTTCTGATTTCAAACTTTTCTACCTTTTTAAGGAGGGATTTTTTCTTCATCGTCCTCAATATATCTTTCAAAGTGTCCAAGCGATCAATTCCTAGATGATTTTTCTTTTCAAGTTCTTCAAACAACGCGAGTACATCTCGAATGTTCCCGGCGCTTTCTCTCGCTATCAACTCTGTACACATATAGACCAATCTCTGCAGTTCGTTTGCATCAAGTTTCCTGCTTATGTCGTAAAGCAAATCCCTGTACTCAATATTAGACATTTTCACTCAACTGATCAGTTCGTATTCGAAAAGAAGCAATTCAAATTTCCTTTCCCTGCTCAAAGCTTGAAAGATCGCGGAACACACGTATGCTAAATTGACAAGGGTACCCCCTGGGTCTAAACTAGGCTTTTTTAGCATAATTTTTTAGCATAATTTGAGAAGACTAGCATAATTTTTCCCATTTCCAAAAAAGTAGCACTGCTAGCATAATTCGTATATTTTGATAATTATTGGATCATTTTTTTAGTTCTGACAGGCACGTTAATTCCCAAATCCCAATTATACGCTGACGTTGTTCGATATTTTAGCGGTATTTGTAGTTTACTGAGCCCGGAAATGGGGGCCTGGGACTAGGGTGCACCGGAACCGGAAGTCCCATGGCAAACCATGTCGGTCCTAATACCTTTCATAGGGAAGGCTACAAAATGGCGTCAGCTATGCCAGCCGATTCGAGCGAACACTTACGACACTTACAGCTCTCTCGGAGAAATGATGGGCCAGAACCAGCCACAATTGCCAGAGACAGTTCCCTACAGTCAACAAAGGGAAAGTACAGCAGGAGAGGAACATGTGACAAGACAAAAGTTCCGTTACACGATCGTACGAACCAGTTCCCAAATCAGCATCTGATTGTCTGAGACACGAAGACTTTTTGTGATGCTTGCAAGGAGATTGTTTCATCGAAGAAGAGTAGTCTACAATCTCATTGTACGTCAAAGAAACACGCGAGTGCAGAAGAGAAGCTGAAGAAATCAAACTATAGCCGAGGCGCTCAGTCGAGGGAAAACTCGACAAGACGCCACACTATCTTTAGCTAGTGGAGGAATTTCTGAAGGCAGGGATTCCCATCAGCAAATTCGACAAGCTGCGTTCTCAGCTAGAGTAAAATGGGTGTCGCCTTACTAGTAATCTCTAATCTTGGGCAATATATTACATTTATTTTCAAGCAAGAAGTGGAGAGGATACAGAAGGAATTGGCTTTGCCAGGACAAGGAGGTATAAGAGGCGTGTCGGTGATATTCGACGGGAGTACCAGACAAGGCAAGGTCGTTGCAATAATCGTTCGTTTTATTGACGACGGATGGGAGATAACGCAGCATTTAATATGGATCAACATTTGCTCGAGGTCGGTGAACGCCGATGAGCTAGCTAGATTCCTGAATGAGGCCCTGTGCGTCGAATTTGGGATCAGAGCAAACTCTAGTAGCAGCTATGAGGAATGGGGCAAGTGTAAATCAAGCGGCGCTGAACAGAATAAAATTCATCTTTCCAAAGATGTTCAACGTTGTGTGTTTTTCCCACACGCTCGATAACGTGGGCAGCCAACTGATGATTCCAACTCTTTTGGAGTTTGGAAACCTGTGGTTCCAATTGTTTCACAGCTATATATAGAGCGAAGCTGGCATGGAAAGATCTAACCGGCCGAAAGCCAAAATCGTATATCGACGTGTAGTGAAACTCGCTGGTGGTCAAAATAGGAGGTTTACAAGCAGCTACTGGAGCAGTTTGGAGACGTTCAAAGATTTCTACAGGAGACCGCAGCGGAGGTCGCCCCAAACATTGTGTCCCAACTACAAAACGTACTATCAGATCCCGAGTCTCTTGTCAAATTCAAGCTGGAGCTTGCCGTAACCATTGATGTTGGGGAGCATTTTGTCAATGCTACGTCCTACTTAGAAGGAGATGGTCCCTATGTGTTTTCATGTTATGAGAAGCTGTATGCTGTTGCCGAGGCTTGTCAGGCGCCGTACTTTCCAAATGTGCGTGCAGTGGTGGCTGCAATTGCCCATGAAGATCTGAATCAGAGCGCAGCGACCCTGGAACAGAGATCCCTGGCTTGTGTACAGCCAGCGGCGGATACAGTGGTTTTTACCGAAGTTCAATGTGGATTTTTTCGACGCAGTTGCGGCCTTCAAAGCTGCGAGAGTGATGTGCCCTGTGACCGTTCGATGGTTGAGGCCTATACGAGCTACCGTAGAAGCCCGCAGGATTTTTCCATTCCTCGACAATGACGCAACCATCGACGGCCTCGTCAGAGAGCTGCCACAGTACATCGCTGCCACTCAGGATGCGGTTATTGAATGCGAGGGAAAGAAAGCTGAGTGGTGGAAGGTCTACGGGGGGGGGGGGGGGAGGGGAGGGGGGCATCCTAATTGGTCTTCTGCAGTCAAGAAAGTTTTCCTTGTTCAGTCTTTTTCTGCTGCCGCAGAGAGAGTTTTTAGCTCGTCTTCTGCATCTTTCAATGAGCAGCAAGATCATGCACTCTCGTACTACTTGCTGCAGTATAACAAGCGCAGATAAACTGCATGAGAGTGTGCATCTAAATAAACCATCCATGTTTATTTGAAGCATTTATTGCGGTATTAGTTGTGTTTTTTCTTGAAGATCGTTGTTAAAAGAAGTTCGGAGCATGAACAATAAACGGGCACGAAAAAGGATAATAATACAGCTAACAAGAAGAAACGGACACGAAAAAGGATATAATTTATATAGCTAACAAGAATAAACGGACACGAAAAAGGATATATATAGCTAACAAGAATAAACGGACACGAAAAAGGATATATACAGCTAACAAGAATAAACGGACACGAAAAAGGATATATATAGCTAACAAGAATAAATGGACACGAAAAAGGATATATATAGCTAAGAATGAACGGCTTCTGATTAAAGAAAATTTATTTTTGGACTTATTTGCCATGGTTTTTAAAAAGCACAATTTAAAATCAAATGCTCCTAAGAGCTAGTCAATCCGTGAAGAAATGCTAACACGCAACGCAATATTTCGGTAAGCTTATGTTTTTACACTGACACGGTTCGATATTTTTTTTAAATATTAACCGTAAGGATTTTTGAAGAACGCAAAAAAAAGGAAATCACTTTCATAATGTCCAGTTCGAGGGTAAAAAAAATAACAGTCACGGGCGAACGCAAAGAAAAGAAAATCACTTTAATGATGTCCAGTTCGAGGAAGAAAAGAAAGAAGAGTCACGGGCGTGAATTGAGCCCGGGACTCTAGAAGGCCAGAAGCTTGACTTTTCTTTTTCTTCGTTCTACTCCCCGTTCTTTTTCGTTCTTTTTCCATTTTTTCCCTCGTTGCTGGCCTTTCACTAGACTTTATTTATGAAGTAAAAGTTTCCCAGAAAACGCTGAAGAAGGTGAAATTTTTTAACAAGAAGTGGCAAGTGGTAGGAAGACCAGATTTTCCTTTGATTTTGCCAGTCAAATCTGATAGTTTTTTTTCGCGTGTAAATCTGGCCCAATTCACGAGAGCTCTCTCATTTGGGCACTTTTCTTAAAAGATTTCCTCCTTCTGCTTGAGTTAGGTGCAAAAGACATCTTTTATCATAAAAAGGGATGACGTCACAAATGATGGAAGGACCGTGGTTCCGTCACGGCCGGTTTTGGCCGGTGCAGGAGTGAATCGAATGGGGTTAAAAAGAATTGTCACGCGAATTTCGGTGGCGGTAACCTTATAAATAGAACTGCGCGCGTAGATAAACCTCCGCACATACAAACAAATATATCTGAGCTTTGGCTACATCTTTCACCATGCACTAGCCTGCGAATGTATATCACCAGATCCGGCCACTAGCTTTCCATGTATATCAAACTTAAGAATATTTTTACTGTGATCCCAGTGTACGGTCAGCCCTGCCTTCATTAGTTGTAACTTATGATATTAAATTTGCTGACGAGATCCACCAGGATCGGGCGCCTTCGTATTTTCCGTTGGCCTTTGCAGTTATTAACCATTTATTTATTTTAAAGAGTAACTAAATGGTTGATATCGACGAGGGTAAGAGGTGGAATTAGTTTGTGAATGGCACGAAGAAAGGTCTGTGGAATGGCATAATTATGCGGAATATCAGATATATGTGGAATGACTTCAAAAATGATTAGGGCGGTGACAAAAATGAATGCCATACATGGGTTTAATGAAAATATCTCGTTCACGTTTCAAACAATCCAAAAACTCTATGCTTATTTCATGAATCGATGTTATAGAGTGTGTTTTTTTTTATTTTTGGGGTATGTTTGAGAGGAAATGAATCAAAGATTTGTAAAAATTTAGAGAAATAAGAAATATTTAAGATTTAATGAGTTTTAAAATTAGAATTTGTAGTTAATAATAAATAGATGGACACCAAAATACTGCACTATCAAGCTTAGGTGCTCTTGCATGGGTATCAACTGTCTGTCATTTCATTTCTTCCATTCCTTCTTTAAACCTCTTAAAACTTAATTTTCAAATTATTTTTTTCCTCCCTCCCTCATAAAAAGCGTGCCCTTTTCCTTTGCGATATTGTATTTGTAATGTTGAACGGGCTTGGCATCAATTATAAATACAAAACAATAGCATCGTGGATCATGAAGGAAACAAAGGAAGGAAGAGCGAAAGGTAAAATAGAGGTTTCGGAGAGCTGCTACACTACTGAAAGGAAAACAGTGGCGGTGGAAAGGTGTAAAGTACTGTCAATCTGTGGAGGGATGGGGCGTTGGACTTTTGTGGGGTCTGGTTTAAGCCTAATAGGATTTTTTGAGATCTAACAATTTGGCCTTATTCTGATCTCCCCGTCATTATTATATTTGAGTATTCCCTAGGCTATCTGTTCATTTTTGTTTGCATCCAGCCGCATTGACACGCCCTGCTCTAAATATTTATACTAATTTGTCCTACGTTGATAGCATGTGTTCAGAAATTACCTCACAGTTGACAAAAATTCGAACCTGTGCAAGTCTTATCAGCTTAACCGGGAATAGCAAAAAAAAATACGATCCCGTCAATTTGCGAAATAAAAAAGCGAAAATAGTGACAAAGTAGAACACCAAAGAAAAATCCGAGAGAAAAACGAGAAAAGAAGGAGCGACAAGGTAAACTGTAAAACGCTATTGAGCCTTTGCATGGAAATGCCGCGCTATAAAATGATCATCATCATCATCACTGATCATTATTAAATGGGCGTTTATCATTAGGTGGTTTATGAGTAGGTGCATTGCTTTGTAAAACATAAGGGAAACGTACAAAATACTAAGGTAATTATTCAGAACATTGTGTTTCTTGTATGTACAAAGTATGTCTTATGAAAATAACAAATGGTAACCCAATCAGTCACGCACTGGTGTTGAAGCGACTTGCAGTCACGTAACACATTATTTTGTCATGAAAACTGTTCAAACTCGTAAGAATGTATTAATTTCTCATATCAACATGTAAAATAGTTAACGGAAAGAGAAACGTCACTTAATAAAATGCGACAAACGGAATATTCTCCTATTTTACAAAAGAGTTACCACTGTAATGTGGACAACTCTACATGTATAAGGCGGACATCAGTGGTTGGCAGTTCCCGATTTGTCTGTAACTTACAGTGTAACTCTCTATATTATTTAAAGTGCCCATAACCCAAATTTTTATATTTTCTCGCCTGAATCGAAATGTCACCAAAGAACTTTCTGCGAAACAATTTTGCGACTTGCACAAAACGCGATTTGTTAAATAATGTTATAAAACTCTCAAATTTGCCGCCATTTTGGCTCACCATTCGCTTTAGTCCTCTCTCAGTCTGCAAAGAAGACTGCTGCTCGTATTTTAACTGACTGTTCAGGATTTTATCCTAACGCTGATTGCAACATGGCAAAAAAATTGATCGTCCGCCTTGAGGTTGCTGTGGACTCTATTCGTCGTTTGGTTGATTCGTTGGGTAGAGGTGATCAAGCGAATGACGAGAGAATACCACATCTTGAATCCCTGGTGAGGCAGCTTCAAATGTTATTACATAGATGGCAAATGTTTGCAATAAGAGCAGTTTGATGCACCTCAGTACGCCCCACAAGAGCTTTGAGTGTGCGCGTAGAAGTTGTGAAAAACTAGAAAACATGGCATGGTACCGTACAGTACTAGCGTGCAAAACAAAACGCACATCCTATAAGAAACAAAACACGTGCGTTTAGCTTTTATATTTCCAGTATTATAGGAAATGTTTATAGGAAATTTAAGAATACATATGACCAAAACAAAATTGATTGTTTTGCAAGTTCGAAAGCACGGTTTCTCAATCCCACTCCTGTCTCTATCCCTGTTGGTTACAAGTGATGCAAATTCTGTCTAAAAAATCAACCTATTTGAACTGCAGACTAGTAAATGGTTAATATAAATAGCCTGCGAGCAAGCTTTCTTAGCATTTTTTGGAGCCTCAGGGGGCTGCGGACGTGAGGGTATCACCCATAAGAGCACATGGAAGAGGTGGGTAGTAAATGTGCTCTGATACAAATGTCGTTTTATAAGTACATATAAAGGATCGAGGCTCGAAAGTTTCTATTTCCAGTATACTACAGAAGAGTAGGCGTCATGCCAAACGCAATTTACTTGACTTGTTACAAGGACTTCTTTTTTTTAATCGATGTTCATAACCTACCTTTTATGAAAAGAACATAACTAGACGTCATGAAATGTAGAGGGGGTAACAGTCACCCCAGGAACCCACATACCCTCCTCTAGCTGCGCACCTATAGAGGAGACTCGATCATTGGGTAGCGCGATTTTTATGCAGAAGACTGGAAAGACAGAGGGTCACTTAAACGGATTTATTTTGTTCTACTTCTTCTAACGGTATCATTATAGAAGGCATACTATCTTTTATCACCACTGGATCCGTTAGAAAAGAAATCGAGTGAAGTACTTAAAAGATGCAAGGACTTCTGTAACCCATACATCACTAAAAAGAAAGTGACGATCGACAGAACCATCCCTCGGCAAATACATGGCCAATACCATGTAAAAAATATATAAGCAGCATATCGAATCTGAAAAGATCTACGATCCCAAAATAAAACAAGTAAATATATAAGAAAAAAATAAGTAAACAAAAATATTTTGTCAAACTATATAAACAGTTTTCAAACACTGTAACGGTAACTTTTGAAAATATATGTTGCTTAATAGCATACGAAACGTCATGTTTATTATAAAAATGCGTTGGTTTACCATGTGTATCACCGCTGTTGTGTTTTATTTTATTTTATGCTTTTTTAAAAGTAATTTTCTTGAGATCTAAAATCTTCAAAAAAAAAAAAAAGCCAGGCAGAACGTTTGATAAAGTTAATCTGTAAATCTAATTTTAACCTCCCTTCTCAAATAAGCCCTCCCCACCCCATTTTTTGGTGCAAGAAATTTATTAAGTCCCCTTCTCTCTTTTAAGTCCCCACCACCATCCCCTCCCTCCCCAACCCCCTCCAGGGTTCGTACTCTTTTCAGATTTTAAAATTCCATGACTTTCCATGACCTTTTCCATGACCATTTCAAATTTTTCATGACCAAGAGTTCAACAGCTGTTTTCAAAATTTTATCATAATGATCATTTTTTAATTTTTCATCTTGCCTATTATTCCCACAACGTATGCTGCCTTAGTGATTTTGTACCATGAACATAATTTTCCATGACTTTCCATGACCCACACTTAAATCCCATGACTTTCCAGGCCTGGAAATTAAATTATACAATTCCATGACTTTCCAGGTTTTTCCATGACCGTACGAACCCTGCCCTCGTCCGTTTTCCTTCACAACCAAAGCAATAAGCGACAGACTGTATAACGGGTTCATTTCTACACGCCTCCTGTCTCTCATATTTTCGCCCTATTCGCTTCGAAGCCCTTTGTGATATTCCCTGGGTACCAGAGTTTCTCCCGCGGCCTCGTCGCTCGTTGGCCGGCTCCAACTTCTCACGAAAGCGCGCCGTGAGAGAACCTGTGGTCCCCAGGGTATCACAAAGGGCTGAGATATGAATCGAGCTCATTCGGAGAGCCACAAGGGACGGGTGGGTTGTAAACTTCAGCCTGGAGGCTTGGAATAACTTGGGTATTTGAAAATTCGGTGAGATTCTCGTTTTCGAATTATGAATCGAGCTCATTCGGAGAGCCACAAGGAAGGGGTGGGTTGTGAACTTCAGCCTGAAGGCTTGGAATAACTTGGGTACTTGAAAATTCGGTGAGATTCTCGTTTTAAATTAACATAAAACGAGTTCTTTCTCTGTAAAACATTAGGTAGTACGTACGTAATAAATGACGAATCACAGGCATAAATGGAGGCTGTGTCTTAGTTTATTCTAAAGTATGACAACCTAGATAATCTTATCAGCTTGTTATCGTCTAAAATAAAAATATCGAATTCAATTCATACCCAGTACAAACAAGGAAAAATATATACATATAAAAAATCGTAATATAATCAATAAAAAGTTCGACAAAAGAGTATAAATGCAAGAGAACTAATACTAAGAAAAGTAAGAAACTAAGAAAGTTGTTAGCGAATACATTTGTCATAATAAAGTTTTTACCAATAGACGATATTTGTATTTAGTCAGGGAGCATCTGTAATCCCGTGGGATTTTCTTGAAGATAACAAGCCACCTATCTTGAAGTGTCAAGGGGACCCTTAGGAACACAGGAAATGTTGTCGGCAATTTTACGACTTGCACCGGCACCTGCTACGGTGGTTTTAAAATTGGCCCCGTATGGCGCAGCATGGAAACGAGGCTGAGAATTATATTGCTCATAACTATCGATAATTGCAACCAAATGTCACCAAACTTGCTCAGATTTATTATGGGATGATATCTAACATGACAATAGTGATAATGGTAGTTAACGAGGTCACGTGACCATGTTGACATGGAAGCGAGGCTTTAACATTAAATGGCCTATAATTATCGCTTATTTGAACCAATTGTCACCAAACTTACTCAGATTGGTTATGGGATGGTATCTGACATGTTGATAAACATTAAAGTAATACATATAGTCACGTGACCTTTTTAACTTGGAAACGGGGCTCGAACAGAAAAATGTTTATCTGGCATAATAATTTTATGTACATTCTTTCAAAAATTACTGTCACTGTTTCCCAATGATACCTGCTTTGAATTCTGATATATAATCGAAATTAACATAATTGGTGGTCAGCGGTTTTTTATTCGATAATTTTGTTCAGCGGTCTTTTTCATCATTTTAGCGACCCGCCATTTTGAATTGCCAGTCAGTGTAGTGAAGCTACTCACACTGTCATGATCTTTTATGGCGAATTTATGTTTCTGCTTCTCTAGACCCCGAAAAGACAAATCTAGAATTTGATTTGTGCATTATTTGCCAGAAAGGAGAGAAGGAAAGTCTTGTTTGCAAACCTTCAATCGATTCATACGGAAAAGTTTTAGATTTCGTCAAAGCGTGGGCTTTTTATGGCAATAAACAGTACTCGGAGGCTTGTGTTAAGCTGCAGGATATTTCAGGGAAAGATCTTAAGGGGAAGGGTTCTTCATGGCATCGATCCTGCTACAAGGGTGTGCCCACACATGAATGATCAAGAGAGCGGAGAGGTATGAATGAGAGTTATCTGGCCCAAACGAATCCAGGCGTAAGTCTCGATCAGGAGCTTATAACATTACTCCAGAGCGTTCTCAGCTGACTCGGTTGCAAACTTTACCTTTAAACAAAGCTGCTTGGTTTCTTTTGTGATGGCCAAGCAGGTAATAGGGAAATGCTATTTAATGTTAGGACACTATCTGGCGGAGAATCGCTGCGTAAAGCCATCACTTTGTCAGGTAACGAGAAGCTCGCCGTTAAGCTAAATACCACCATTGCCTCCAATGATGCACATTCAATCGACATCAAGTACCACAAAAACTGTTGGTTGAACAGCGTGACCAATATTTTCCTTAAGCCCACTCCCGCTTCTGGGGTCCCTGTTAGAATGGCCAGTGAGATAGCAGCCAAGATAGAATTCTTAACTTTAACTGCTGATATTACTTTAAGTGATGGGAAGATTGTACCGATTTCTCAGTTACAAGCTGCATACAAATAAATTCATAACGCAAACAACGTCGCCAATGAAACCTTGAATCGTAAGGCATTGAAGTAACCGTACTTCAAAATGACATTGCCGACATCGAGTTTCACAGGCCGAAGCGAGTTAATGAATCGGAAAGGGTAAGCACGAAGAAAGGAAAAGATAGAGCGATCCAAAAAACTGAAGATCAGACTTATATGAAAGATGACGAGATGAAGACGTTCCATGGCACTGCAATGGCGATTTACCAACGCGCCAATGCCCAAGACTAGGTAGTTCATGTTAATGTCGACCCAACTCTGCAAGGCCGTTCAATAAAAGATCTGCCAGATTCCATTACCAGCCTCGTGGAATTCCCTGCCCCGCCATTGAAGCTCAAAGTTCCTGTTAATGCCAAGTTCAGTCTTGCCGTGAAAGAACTTCCAATCCAGATAAGGATGCAAGATGCTGCGTGGCTTCTCGGGAGAAATGTGACAAGAATCCAAGCAGGCAACATCCAGGCAGACAACTCCCAAGCTATCGAGGCAACTGAGCAGCTAGATACTCAACCGAAGAAGATCATCTGTGGTAAATCGCCATTGCAGTACCATGGAACGTACGCTTGCCATTGGGAGTATCTTCGGCGAATTCGACGTTATCAATCGCAAAGAACACATTCTGTCCCTTTAGGATGCCTCGAGGGAGATAGACACAAACATTCTGCTCCATTCGTTGAAGGACATTTGATTCGATCTGGGATTCTACTCTTAGTACTCAGGTTGTAAGCTGATTAACTCTGCTGTGCACAGCTTGATGGACAGCAAGTCCTATAGCCAGTTGTTGAGGCATCTCAGCTGTCATCCTAGTAGTTTCTGACTTCTTGTGCTTCACCTGGCGATCTGATAGACACATGGCCACGGTACTTTGAGTAAGGCTTATTGCACGCTTGTGTACCTCACTGGACTTTCTCTCTAATGAAAGCAAGTCAAATGGGCCCTGTATTACCCACCTAAAAAAGCTGAAGAGTTCCTGGTTAAATTTTCGTCAGTGATGTTATCAAGGGAGCCGGTAAATACCCACTTCTTACACTTTCATATAGACTTTCTAATCAGTGTCTCCATCTCGTCATCTTTCATATCATCCTGATCTTCAGTTTTTGGATCGCTCTATCTCTTCCTTCCTTCGCGCTTACCCTTTCCAATTCGTTAACTCGCTTCGGCCTGTGAAACTCTATGTCGCGGGTAATTTTATTTTGGAGTAGTTGCTTCAATACCTTACGATTCATGGTTTCATTGGCGACGTTGTTTGCGTTAAGAAGTTATTTGTATGCAGCTTGTAACTCGGTACAATCTTCCCAACACTTAAAGTAATATCAGTTAAAGTTAAGACTTCTATCTTGGCTGCTATCTCACTGGCCATTCTAACAGGGACCCCAGAAGCGGGAGCGGGCTTACGCAAAATATTGGTCACGCTGTTCAACCAATAGTTTTTGTGGTACTCGATGTCGATTGAATGCGCATCATTGGAGGCAATGGTGGTATTTAGCTTAACGGCGAGCTTCTCGTTACCTGACAGAGGCCGATAGTGTCCTAACATTAAATAGCATTTCCCTATAACCTGCTTGGCCATCACAAAAAAAGCAAGCAGCTTTGTTTAAAAGTGAAGTTTGCGACCGAGTTAGCTGAGAACGCTCTGAAGTAATATTATCAGCTCCTGATCGAGACTTACGCCTGGACTCTTTTGGGCCAGATAGCTTTCTTTCACACCTCTCCTTCGCTCTCTTGATCATTCCTGTGTGAGCAACATCCTTGTAGCAAGGTCGATGCCATGAAGAACCCTTTCCCTCAAGATCTTTCACTGAAATATCCTGCAGCTTAACCCAAGCCTCCGTGTACTGTTTATTGCCATAAAAAGCCCACGCTTTGACGAAATCTATAACTTTTCCGTAGGAATCGATTGAAGGTTTGCAAACAAGACTTTCCTTCTCTCCTTTCTGGCAAATAATGCACAAATCAAATTCTGGATTTGTCTTTTTGGGGTCTAGAGAAGCAGAAACATATAAATTCGCCATTAAAGATCATGACATTGTGAGAAGCTTCACTACACTGACTGGCAATTCAAAATGGCGGGTCGCTAAAATGATGAAAAAGACCGCTGAACAAAATTATCGAATAAAAAACCGCTGACCACCAATTATGTTAATTTCGATTATTATATCAGAATTCAAAGCAGGTATCAAAGCATGTATCATTGGGAAACAGTGACAGTAATTTTTGAAAGAATGTACATATTATTTTGCCGGATATAAACATTTTTCTGTTCGAGCCTCGCTTCCATGTCAAAAAGGTCACGTGACTATATGTATTACTTAATGTTTATCAACATGTCAGATACCATCCCATAACCAATCTGAGCAAGTTTGGTGACAATTGGTTCAAATAAGCGATAATTATAGGCCATCTAATGTTAGAGCCTCTCTTCCATCTCAACATGGTCACGTGACCTCGTTAACTCATTATCACTATTGTCATGTTAGATATCATCCCATAATAAATCTGAGCAAGTTTGGTGACATTTGGTTGCAATTATCGATAGTTATGAGCAATTTAAGTCTCAGCCTCGTTTCCATACTGAGCCATACGGGGCCTATTTTAAAACCACCGGAGCAGCTGCCGGTGCAAGTCGTAAAATTGCCGACAACATTTTCTGTGTTCCTAAGGGTCCCCTTGACACTTTTAGATAGGTGGCTTGTTATCTTCAAGAAAATCCCACGGGACTTTAAATCGCGACATATGCTCCCTGACTAATTCTCGGTATTGAACTGGAACTAGCTTGCAGACGAGGCTCATGCGGGGCATTCTTTTCACATGCAAATATTTTTAATGATATTTCCCCGCATGAGCCTCTATTGCAAGCTAGTTCCAGTTCAATACCGAGAATACGAAAATTGTCTATTCCCATATCATCAAGTGTGTCTTACAAAAGTTTAACGCAATACACTGTCACTTATACAATTAAAACAACTCCACGCCGACTAATGTGATAAGCTTAAATCGTCTTTTCGCTTAAATTTCGGGAGTGACGACAAAAAATCTATTATTATTGTAGAACGTCCCTCCGTCACTTTTAACGATCTCTTGAACTCTGCTATCACAGATACCAGATCCAGGGTCTGCCAGCGCTTGTTAAGGATCTCCAGCAACAACCTAAAGTTATAATACCGAGGAGCATTTACCAGAAGAGTTTCCGGAAATTTCGCTTCTACATGGTGTTTTAAAACACCAAGCTTTGGTTTGTCAGGTATCCAGGAAACCAGCGTACTAAAGCAATCATAAACTAAGGGCGAACTCCACGGGAAGCTGAAATCGAGCACCGCAAAGAAGGAGAAATCATCTGAAAAAAAATAATTCATCACAAACGTTAAAGATAAAGCTAAATGAAAAAGCTTCCTTGGCGACATAATTGCAATGCTGGATGTGAATAAAGTTATCACAAAATTTGTTTCGCTGAAGGAATTACAAGAGAACCACCCGATCACATAATTTACAAGGGGACCGGTTCTTTTAATTATAAAAATTGGTCTCAAAGATAGAAATTATAAAGAACAGAAAAGAGTGTGCATTTGAAAATAGTGAGTGAGTGTTCAGTTGATCGTCAAACGTGACTACAGTGCCATAAGGAGAATCATCGGCGTACGGGAAAAATTTTGGCGGGGGGGGGGGGGGGGCTGAACTTAATTTGCCCGAATGAAACTCGTGACGTCATGTTTATTCGTCATGATGATGATTCTAGCACTCGTTGACATTTTACTTTTCTACTGCTGTGAACGATCCGAGACTGAACTTCTACATCTCTCATTCTTCGCACTTCACACGGTACCGATAAGATATTTTACGAGACTTCGACGAAGACATACTTTAATCGACCAGATACCAACCACACATAATAAGCAAGATGGTCGCCAAATGTTATACTTAGTTTCAGTCCCTGCGCTAGGATGATTCTAGAAGGTTCATTTGGTTTACATGGGTAAATGCGGCTTCCAGGATCAACTTTTCATTTGGTTTACAGGATGGCCCCAGTACCTTTGAGTTCGGCGCGGTTGCAAAGCAAGACGGCGGACGACAATAACAAAAGAGAAGATAACCCTGGGGCTCCCGAGGCCTTTTACTTGGAGCTAAGATGATCCTAGTGCTTTAGGATCATCCTACCTCTCAGATAGGATGATCCTAGCGCGAGGATGATTTTAACGCTAGGGCCAAATGCAACCCTTCGCATGTAAACTGAAAGTAGAGAACATGTCGCGCTCGGATGATCCTAGCACAAGGATCATCCCCTTTCCATGTAAATAGGGCCTATGTCTTCTCACGCGGTTGGCATCTAATGGAGCTATCACATCAATGACATGATCGATGTAGTATAGAGCTGAGTAATGTGAGTTACGATGACGATATAAGAACAATTAATTTAAGACATATGAATCACAAAATAATTCAGTAATTTTTCTGTGTCTGTGGTGCCCGAATAGTCGACCAGTTTTTCCCGAATAATACTATATTTTTTACGACTGGGGGGCTGCAGCACCCCCCCCCCCCCCCCCAGCCACTCCCCCTCGTACGCCTATGAGGAGAATCGAATCGAAAGGCGGCGCAAACGCTCATGTTTTCCTATTTTTTTTTTCACCGTCAGCTATGCAGGTAAAGCAAGATTAAAAAGATGGTGAAAAGTATAATTTTTGCTTATTATTACTTTGCTCTTAATAATGACGACTTGAGGACGAAGAAATCAACCTGTTCAACGTGCAATGCAGCTCGGGGCCTGAGAAACACGCCATGTTAGTGTCTTATTATTATGCTATAATTTCATTCGTTCATGTCTAAGTACTTTACTTTATATCGTCATAGTTTTACACGTATATACATTAATGGACTTAAGATGTTGTGATTTCCCGTGCAGTACCTTGTCATTTATTTAGTTTGCATTTGTGATTGTAATTTATCATTTCTCTGGCGAAAACAAGTTCGTTAACGTGCGCGCGGTCTCTCGTGGTAGACGGTATGTTTTAAATCCCAAACGAGAAGCATGCGGGGACAGGTGCCAAAAGTGTTGTCGGTAGCTCGCGACAAGGGATAATAGATCAATATCCCAGTTTCTATCCATTCCCACTGTTCGTTTTGCAGTCTCTATATACATCTTTAATTCTAAGGACAGATTCGTACGTCCGATCAAATAATATATAGAAAATTATAAAGCCGAAGTTTTCAGTGTGTTTGTGTATTTGTAATTTGGACGCAATTTCACAATCGGATATTGAATACATTGATCTACTCTTAAGTTCATGTTATAAACTGATAACTGCCTTCATTGAAGCAATATTTCTGAAAATTAACATAACAACTTACAAACCCAGTGGTTAAAACAGTCGGCTGATTTCACAATATCAAGTGGCTGGGAGTATAGCTACTACTCTTTATGGTGTTGCCTCTCATGTTCCTTTGATCATTAAGATCATTAAGGTTAAGCGCGCCAAAACCCTTATGGCATTACAACAGGCATAGTAAGGATACTTCTTCTCTTGTTTTATTTACACCAACCTTGATGATAAAACCATCTGTCTATTACCGTCGATGCAGCCGTTTTAATATTCCTTTCCTCCTTCAGCGTCGCCGTCTCGTTTTCTTCTATCTTCACCTTCAACTGCCGCACAGTCTGCATCCTAGACTGCAACTCACTTGATTGTTGCGTGAAAGATAGCTGCTGCATTTTACTCTCTACCTGCTGTCCCGAATCTGCTGAATCCGTCGCCGCCATTCTCAATCTAATACTTTGAATGTGAAATTCCTCTTGCAGCATCTTAACTTTCATTTCCTCCCGTTCTTTTTGCCTTGTCCACAAATGTCTTTGTTGGATTATTGTCACATCACTCTTGGTGTCAAGATCAGTAAAAAAGGTTTTCATTTCCATCGCATTAGTATCACTCTCGTCATTTGCAAAAATTAAAACAGCACCACAACTATGGTAGGTTGTTGGACGATCAGCCGTATTCCTCAATTTCTTAATCTCGTCTAATGTAAGTGCAATCCGCAGTGACTTAGCAGTTGGTGGTTTCGTTGATTGGTCAAGCAGCTCTGAGAGGTCATAGAGCTGTAAAGCCTCAAAGACGTCTTTCAGTACACTAACTGGGGTGTCTGGAAATAATCTGAAAACACTGCCAAAATGCAAATGGAATGGATCAGTTATTCCAAATGATCGATTGCCACTGGTGAATTTGTAAGGCGAAAAAGATGGATAAGTTAATCCAAATGATTGATAACCACTGGTGAATTTGTAAGGCAAAAAAGATGGATCAGTTATTCCAAATGATTGATAAACTTGTCTCGTGGCATCTTTGTCGACTTCAAGTCTCCTTTCCAGTTCACTGGTGATCTTTTCGCTCAGATCCTTGAGGCAAAATTTTGGGGTGTCATCTGACAAAAAAATAAATTACAAATATTTCAAATAAAGATAATAAGAGCCTGAAAACTCCCTACCTTCGAAAAGTTGGACAACAAAACTGTTTATATATCCAAAAAGTACTCCACCCAACCCAGTACAGAACCTTATTCCTTCCCCTTCTATCTGACCTTACCAATAAAACATGTACTACACATGCGCGCTTTTGGATGACGATATGAAATCACGGTTCTGATTGCTTGGATTTATAAAAGTACACCTTAAAAACGCTTGTTAGTGTGACCTGTCATATGCGGATCGCCGGATTTTTTTCTTCAATTCTCTCTCATTTTTGCATCCGGCTAGGAAACATGCATGCGAATACGTTATATAATTCAGTTAAGTATTATAAGTGAAGTGTGGATGGCAAGGAATATATGAAAGAAGTCATGAAAAAGAATGACATGAAGAAATGATTTTCGCAGTGAGGAATGCAATTAATGTAATTGCGATTAAAGCCTGGAAACGTGACCTTCGCTTTACAAGTGCGACCCTCTGACCAACAAAGCTTTCAAGGCCTTGTATGTTGTAAGTGTGGATATTATCACTACTGTACATATATAATTTTTATCAGTACCTTTGGTGTCTTCAATTTTAATTAAAGGAGCAGTGACCCGGGATTTGGGGTCTTTTCAAAAACCCAAAAATGTTTTTGTATAAACAGGCAGACCAGGCACCGAAAAATTATGTTCTAGTCTTGTAGCGTTGTTTTGATCAAAAGAAGATTAAAAAATTCCTATGAGACTGCGCCTTTGAAGGAACAGTGTCCCTTCTATGTGTCCTTAAAATGTTTACGTGGCCGTTACAGTTTCAATGCTCTTTTGTCCTTAAGTTTATTTCCCACTAAAACCTTCCCAATACCATAAGATTTGTTTGACATATATATATATATATAAATATATATATATATATATATATATATATATATATAATTCAATATATATATAATTCAAAGTTTCTTGCATACGAATTAATATAGATCAAGTGGGTGATCCCAAAAACAAACAGTACAATATTTACCGGAAATGTCTTCCATTCCGAGTTCAGATGCTGCTCCATGTGTCACGTGTCCACTGTCACTTGTCACTGTCACACTGTGCCTGTCATGGACTTCCTCTAGATATCTCTGAACGAACGCATATTTCTCTTCTCCAAGAAATGTATCCTGTGTCTTTTCTCCTTCTGTGCTATCTTCATCTCTTGCCTTACAATATAAATCAGAATCGGAGTTTCTTCGTCGCCTCTTTCTGGACCTTTCTGAGTCTTCAATTTTTCGAGCTGTGTAAACAACAAAAAACCAACAAAACAGAATATATCCTTGCATCCTTGGAAGTTGTCGTAAACGACTGCTTCGCGGTCCTTTGAGGCATAAATAACATTAAATATAACCCATTTATCGATTGATGTTACAAATCTACTCTTTTTCTTCATTTGCCTCTAAAACCAAACATGATCAACCCCAATAAAATGTTTTTAACATAAACTGGCCCCGTAACTTGCGCCCCTAATTATATCACGCTCTTTCAATTTCGAATAACATAGTTTAAAAAAAAAACGCGTGTACAGATCGTGTGATTTTAATTAGATTTCTTAATTCCTGCGTCTCCAATTTGTACGATGAGAAAATATGTCTAAGTTGTTTCGTTTTCAGTCTTTTGGCTAATTTTGTTTATCAAAATTTCTTAGCATTATTGCAGGCTGTTGCCGGCGTTTTCGGTCAAACCATCAACATCAGTTAACATCAATATTAACATTTTAAACTCGGAAGCTTTTGAAGTACCTGTGTAATCTAAACAGTAAGCATAAAATAATACATTACGAATCGCATGTCGGTTGTTGCGTACGCCTCTGAATTTCTGTGATTGTATTATATTCCGAAATTGCAAGGAATAACTAAGCATGACAGAATTTGAAATCTACTTTGATGACTGCAACAAGTTATTATGATAACTTTCTTTTCTGCAGTTCTCGGATAAAGTCGCATGTAAGTCACAGGTTGCCCACACCACCGGAGCTTAGTACATGTACTTGCCCACTGGATGGGATGTTAGCAGGTGGTAAGGTTATCCCGGCGTGCAGAATTTCGCCGGTTCCAGTTTATGCCCCTGGGTGGAGAATTTGGGCATAGTTCGCGTCTAAAGAAAAAATTTAATAAAACTTCACAAGTGTAATTTGTAAGTATAGCCATTGTTTCAGAGGTTGAAAACAATAGCTACACTTTTAAATTACATGAAACTTTTATTAATTTGAACCCAGACTTCAGATGTGAAGTCCAACACGCTACCCACTATACCACCGCGCCTACACCTTCTTTTCCAACCCTGCTTACCTTTAAATTCTCCAATCTGCCAATCGGAAGTAACAGCAGGTCTGAATCTCTTCACTGCTGGCCCTTCTTGAGTCTCCTGTTCTTGTGTCCACGAGAAATATTTGCCTTCTGTAATAAATTTTAAGGAAGAATTTTATCAAAAACCACATGCTGCACTGTTGGATATGAGCAACTGAAATCTTTGATTGCTTTCTTACTACTTGAAAAACTAAACATGGTAACGTGAAAAACTAGAATAAATTAATTGAATGAAAAGCGTTCGTTAGTTCCGTGGCTTTTTGCAGTGATACAGCAGCTATGAAAGGAGTTGTCAAATGTAATAAGGCGTCTTGTGAGATAACTAGAGGTTATTCAGCGAAAAGTTGTGCAATACGGCTGAGTATTTTTATGAGGCTCGAAAAAATAAAAGTTGACGAGTAATAATGCCCAGCCGTACTACACAACTTTTCGCTAAATAAATTGTTTATTATATGACAGTAATCTTCTCCTAATACTAAGATTTTGAAACTGTTTTTCCCAGCGCGCGGTCAGAAAAGTGTAATAACGTGTCATATTTGCACTTGTTTTGATGCGTATTTGCACTCCAGAATGCTATGTCGAATAATAGACTAATAGCAAGTGAATAAGAAGCAAAGGACCGTGAACGGAAATGTTGCCGGTGTACGTAGGATCTGTAACAGATCTAGTAAGCCAAAAATATGCAAACTTATACCCCCACCGTAACACAAGGTGGGGAGGGGGAGGTGGCTGCATCCCCTCCCCTGGCTTTTTTTGCGGTGTTAAAATATATCGGAAATATTTTACCTCTAATAGATAGTCTATGATGTGCTCTACAAGGTAAATTAAATATTCCGCGACATATTCCGCGACGTTATCCAAAATGGCCGCCAAGATGGCCGCCATTTAGATTTTTTAAAAAATCTCTTTTATCAACAAAATGCAAAAATAGCAAAAATTTTTCGCTATAGTTGTAAAATATGATACAGTTAAACATTTTCCCGATTTTGGTAGCGTTTTATACGTTTTTCACCGAAAAAACGTAAAAAATATATGTATATACATTTTTTTTCAAAAATGGCTTGACCTCGTGCAACTTATATGACGTCATATCTCGTTACCAAACTTTACCAAAATTTGCCTAAAGGATAAATGAACAGCTAGTGAAGACAGCATGTGCTAAAAATAAATGCTCTTCGGTGTCACCCCCCCCCCCCCCCCCCCCCCCCCCCCCCCCTTGTACGTCCGAGGGTTAAACTAAGTCTTATATTTATACTATGAAACGGGTGATTGTTGTAGCCCACCTTGATTTTTTTCCGGCACAGCATCCGGCGAACTTTCACATTACACGGAGCCGATGAATTCATGGTTTTTGCATATCAGCAATTTTCTCGGCTGCAAAGTTGGAAAAAAATTCTCTGGGGTTGAATATTTTCTAGGAAAAATGTAACGCTCTCATAGATTTTTTTCAAACTTTGCAGTCTTGAAAATTTACATGTAGACTAAGTCGTTGATAAAAAAACACAATGACGTCACCGGTTGGCTGTTATGGTCAATATCAATTAAGTTATGAATCCTCAAGTAAATGTGTCAAGCAGTTTCCCCATCGAGTTCAGACAATAAAATATCTGCCGCCGAGAAATCAAGGTGGTCCACCTTAACAGGAATAAAGTGAACTAAAACGCAAAGCATTCTCCTTTTTGAAGCAATTTTCAAAACAGCGATTTCCCGAAAAAATAAAATTAATACCAAATTTACCTCGCGCAGGGCCTCCTGGAGCCTTTTACACACTCACAAAAAAAAAATAATAATAAATAGCCCTATTCATTGCTGCGGAGCGAGCGCAGCGAGCGAGCAGCAACATAATCAGGATTTAAGAGAGATATATAAGGTGGGACGAATTCTCGAATTTATCACTTTTTAAGCGATGACGAAGTCATCGCGTTATTGCCATCGTGCCGTGGTGTCCGGATGTCTGTCCGGATTACACCCGAGAAACATTGGGAACTAGCCTTGGAGGATAAGAAAAACACTGGGAACTAGGTCACTCGTCGTTTGCTCCGCCATTTTGTTTTGAAGTGTGGAGAAAGCTAGGTTTGTTTGTCTGTTTCAAATTTTACACCGTCATGCTTTATTAACCGTGAATATATTTGCGCTCACTTGCAGACAAACAGACACGAAGTGATGTACATTCATCAGTAGTACATACTCGCACTCGCAATAGGCAAAAGGTCTCCACTAAATTATCGAGTCTGGGCGCTGTTTCGGAGCGGATCTTTGCCTGTCTCAGAAAGAACTTATCAGAACTGAAGGCCAGAAATAGCACTGAAATAGCATTGATTTAAGCTTAATGAACTTGACTTATAACTGAGTATCCTACGAGAGCTGTTACCTGAAAACGAAGCCGTGTGCGGTGATTCACGATCAGTTGTGTACAGAATATCGGAGCAACTTCATTGTATTGAAGAAAGAGAGGGAAATTAAACAGTTTATCTCGGATTCAAGCTATTAATAAAGGTGAGCCATCATTACCAGCATATTGTGTATACAGTTATGGTATCTTATAATGCAATATAGAGCCGCTGTGGGGTTGTATAATGCTCATTTCAAAGCCAGAGAATATGTTTAAATCGTGTCAAAGGAAAATTCTGGTCTACGTTGTTATTTCTGTTATTTCTGTTTCAAGTTCGCTCTATTTCCAAAGTGTTTTTAGAGAGGGGAATTGTAAACCACAATTGTGTGTGAAATATTAAAGAAATAAAAAACGCACCGAGTGCATTATTGAGTTATATAAGCACGCGGGAATTTTTAAGAACACGAGAGAAGTGCAGAGAAGCACGAGCCAAAGGCGAGTGCTTCTCGCACTTCTCGAGTGTTCTTAAAAATTCCCAAGTGCTTATATAACTCAACAATGCACGAGGAACAAGTTTTTTTATTTCTTTTATTAAAGAAAAACGGTTCTAATGAATCTTACGTCATACGCGTGCTTTATCGAGTTATAATGAACTCGGTTTAACCAATTAAAGCGCGCGCATTTCTTTGAGCATTTTATAAAACGAAATAATTGCTGACTTGTGGAGAACCAAGTGATCGCCTAGGTGCAATGGTACTAAAGGTAAATTCATGATAGATTCTAGCACCTTGTAACACTACATGTAGAGAAATCATCTAGTAACTGATTGAAATAATATGCAACTTGACTCAATGGACGGCCGGTCCTTCCATTTATCACTAGAGTCAGCTACAGTATATTTATAAGGTCACTGAGTTACATTTTTGCGTTCGAAGAATCCTTGAACACAATATAGTGAATAAGCACAATCAAAAGTCATAATTTAACAAAATAATTAGACCTATACACGCTTACAAAAATTATTATATATAAATCGCCCTATCTATTTTTTTTACTAAGAAAACGGAATACTTATCCCCGGGATATGAGCAATCAAGATCAGTGATTGGTTTCCTACCACAAGGTTTTCTTAATAACGAAATGCTACTGGAAGCTGTTCTTTCTAGTACCTCTGTTCGTTAAATCAATAATTACCCGAGGCACAGTCTTCTAAATTGTGCTTTACAAAAGCAGAATCAAGACCAAAAAAAAAAAAAAGAAGAAAGAAAACACTCAAATAAAATGAACAATAACCAACAATTTCCCATCAGTTACAACTCTTATTTCTTGCTTCTTTTCCTTCGAAAACATTAAAGACAAACTTTATTGTCAATTACATTGCTTGCAAAATAACAGATACCAATGACACAAAAAGCGCCTTGATGCTGACGATCGCGTACATTTTAAACTGTTCAAGAAATTAAATTCGCTTTGTTTACATAGAGTTCTTAAAGAGGATTGCAAACCACAACTGTGTAATATGACGTAATTTTATTTTTATTTTTATTTTTTCTTTTTATTATTTTGCCACACACAATGAATTACAAGCAAAATAAAAACGATAATAAATAGGTTGACTAATATGAAATTTAAAATTTGTACATTACTGGGAGGAGCTAGTGACTGTGGCGGGGAAATCTCCGAGAAGCCGAGCTTATAAGGAATAGATTGCTAAGAATAAGGAAGGAATAATGATTGCTGACTGGTGACAAAAGCCAAGAAAAAGCCCTATACATATTATTACCTTATGTACATTAAAAAAAATAAATAATCAAACGTAAAAGAGACGCAATTTTCACATTTGCAGTTTGAAATTACTGACCAAGATCAGCTAGATACTTCAAGGGTTGAATTCATCGTTATATAAATATATGAAAAACGTTGTCCTTATGGAAAGGGCGATTGTTTTTCATCTCAGTGGCATAAAAATATTTCTGCTGCTTACCTTCAGTTATCAGTTGAGATAGCGTAGATTCTTTAACTCGGCCACTTGCCTCATTGATCTGGGCTGTGAGTTTTTCGATTTCTTTTTCCAAACTTTCTATTTTTTCTTGATGAAACTTGATCTCCTCTTGTCTTAGTTTTAAAAGAACAAGCATCGCTTCATTCTCCTTTGATCTTGCGAACAGAATGGAATCAGAGTTTCGTCTGGTTCTTTTTGAAGGCATTTCTTGGTTTTCTTGTTGTAAGGCTATAGAAACAAATAAACCAAACAGTGACAAAACCACTATTAAAAAACGAATTAAACACATGAATGAGAATAACTACAATAAGAAATAATGTCGGTTTAAAAAAGAGCTTTCTATTATCCCAAATTAATCTTATTGCCGATATAAGGCATTTTAAGACAAGTATGCCGACCTTGCTCACAAGCTAATTCTTCGAAAACAAAAGGTTCACACTTGCAATGAAGCTACGAAATGAGATGTCTTTGAACTGAGGCGCTCACTGATTTACAAGGTTGTGCTACCCATCGCTGAGTTCAGTGGCGAACTTAAATCCACTCTTGACAGGAGAAGCATCAACCCTGGAAACAGCCTGCATGGCAGGAGCTAGACATGGGAGAGGAACGGAGGATTTTGGGCGCGCGCAATGCGCGTGAAGAGAGCGCGGAGCGCGAAGGGAGGGAAAATGCTCAAAACCCTCCTTTCCCCTTCCCTTTCCTTTGCAGGTCACACAGGCTACCCTGGGCATCAAGCATAAAACAAACACTGGTAATCGGTTTTTTAACAATAACTATTTAGTCACACGTAAATACCATCAATAATTTATAAGTCAGAACTTCACCTTGTTCTTCAGCAATAACAAAACTTAAGCAAGCATTCTTATATTCTTGTTCGTTAATATCCACAACCACCATGACTTCCTCTCCATCCGCCAGTTGTTTGATGTCATCTGTCACCAGAAACTCTTGGAGACTTCTCTGCAGTGTGCCGTCCTGATATCTTTCCCACAACGCCTTGAGAGCATCTCTATTTTCTGCTTGAATTGTGAAGCAAAGCGAGCTTTCACTCAATGTTCGTAATTCAGTCGCTGCTGGAAGGACTGCCTCTTTAAAAGCATCCACGAAATCTCTGAGAGAAGCACGAGCGCCTTGCCGGAGGATGATTCCAGTACCAACTACTAATGATAGTCCACTTACAGTTGAGAATTTACAGAGTATCTTCACAGCTGTTGACATTAAGAGATTGGAAAATAGATTGGAATTATTCTTCAAACCTTAAGTTTTGCTGTTAAACCTTAAGTTTTGCTGTTAATTGCAGCTGCCATCGCTTTTGCTACTGAGATATATATAAAACCTGCGGAATCGTAAGTACCTTACATAACATACAATTTATGGGTCGTTTTCATCTACGTAAGCACTTTGTTTTTCTGGCTTTGAGAGCAACACCAGTGATAAGATGTTGCAGAAAATGACAAAAGATACGACTTGACAAAATGTTGAGACCTGACGATCTTTAATAATTGAGTTATGGGGAAAAAAATATTTTAATTTCGAAATTAGAGACCTTTGTACATGTCCACCATGTTGGTGTAACATGGCGGCCGAAGTTGCATTTTTTAGAAATTCTTGAAATACAGCGAAATTTTGTTTCTATTGTTCCAGCGCAGTTTAAAGATTCGACGAAAAGTCTACAAACTGCGTAAAAAATACTTGTTTTTCTTTTACAAATACATGGAGACGCTCAGCTGCACCGCCAAAGTAATTTGAATGTTTTGACATGAAACTTGGTACGACGATTACTATTGCTGATATATATAACCTGTTAAAAGAATGGCCGAGTAAAATAAGCTGTTAAGATTTTTAGAATTCTGATGACGTCAGGTGGAACGATTTATATCTACCTTGCAAAAAATAAATGCACACTTCATTACGTACCTCCAATCATCTGCTCCCAGGTATGCTTTACTGTTGAGTGTAATGCAGCTGCTGGAGCTGAAATTGTGCAGACAGAAAATCAAAACTCACCCACGAAGGAAGAAACCCTCGTCGCCCTTGTAGCGCTGAAAGTAACCTTACTCCCTGGTTAGCACTCATAAAAATAGACTACGAGCAGTCTCTCTTTCCCAGCGTTAGTCCGTCGAGCGAGAAACGAAAAAACATTAGCGAACGGATAATGGCCGCGCGAAACTGGGGGTGAGGCAGGCGCGCGGGAAAGAGAGACGCCTGCCTCGCCCCCAGTTTCGCGCGGCCATTATCCGTTCGCTAATGTTTTGTCGTTTCTCGCTCGACGGACTAACGCCTGGAAAGAGAGACTGCTCGTAGTCTATCATAAAAATAACACCTCACATTTCCTCTCACTTCATATGACAACTACGCCGTTTGCATACATTGCTTACCCAAAGGGAAAAATGTTTTTGCTTCGCGGGGCTTAAATATTTTCTCATAAAGGTAGCACGCTCCCCCCTCCCCCCTCCTGCCCCACCCCCCTTTTCCTTCTCTATATTTTCCACTTATAATTTATTAGCCAGAAAGTGTAAGTGGAGGTGTTGCATAGAGTGATTTTACTAAACCTATGAAACAGTTACCGACACTATAACATTCCATGAGACACTAGTTCCATAGTTTTGTTTTGTTTAGTTATACTAATACGCTGTAATTGTTTCTTGTTGTTTCACGGTGTAAATAAAATTACTCTAGGTTATAAATTGTGGGTATTGATTGGGTCCCAAAATAGTTCATTACCTAAAGAGCCAAAATGTACAACACCCCTATTTTAGGATTAATCTCGATACGCCACTGATTACAACTTAGTACACCTCTGTTACATTTTTATTAACCCAAAAGCACAATGCATCGTCCTCGCCCGCACTTCCAAACCTTTGGTTATTACTAGTATACTTCATCTTTTTCTAGACCCCTTCAAAAGCTCTTGTTACCGAGATAGATAAAATGTCTGCTCCATCGCGGACTACTCTTAGCAGAATAGAGTCCTAACAAGTAGAGTGACATTTTTCTCCGCAGTTTCTCTCCGCAGTTTTTCTATAGGAGACGTTGTCCGTTTTTTTTTTTCTTGCATAAATGAGTTAATTAATCGAAAATATTGTCGCAGTTTTTAAAAAGATTCATGACTAAGGCCCCGTCCACACGTATCCGGATATTTTTGAATCCGCAACTTTTTTGTTACGGATTAGAAAATATTCGCGTCCACACGTAGCGTATTCGAATCGCATTTGCCCGAATTCGCCGGATACGTGTGAACGGAAGGCCAATCCGCAACAAAAAAGTTGCGGATTCAAAAATGTCCGGATACGTGTGGACGGGGCCTAAGTAATAATGTGGAAAAGGTAACTCTGATATAAAGCTTTCAGTCAAAGTTTGGATATAGACTTCAGTTGATGACTTACCTACGATCACAGTATTTACAACATCAGCTGCCCGATCTATAAATAAATTAAAACACATTTAGGAAGATATGTTGTGGTGCAATTTTATCCTTGGCGCAAATTTTATTTTCCTTTGTTTAAAACTCATTATGATACATTATCATACATTACCATACCCAAAATCAAAGAAAAATAAAATTTGCACCAAGGACAAAATTGCACCACAACATATACACAGCAGCTTCTATTTTATGACCCTTTTATTATGCAATCAGCGATCATCGTTATTTCAGTCATGAGTCAAGACGTCAGTCAATCTACCATATTTTTCATAGGTCTTCATATATCAGTGACTAGCACTTTTTTGGCGTTTTTGATAAATAACTTGCCTTATTCGCTGCAAAAGCGGTTTATCTTCTGATGTAGTGTCGTCTTTTTTGCTTTATTTTAGTGGATACCTCATCTAAGCGAATGCAGTTTCAGTTGATTTGATATTCACGCTCGCGTGAGTTTGGTTAACTGAATTATTTGCATACAGGTTAGCGTCGGGTCACGCTTCAAGTATTCTTTACTGATTATTTGTAATTTCAGTTCATTCTAAGCTCTTTCCAAAATGGCTCCGAAGTAAATATATGCTACATCATCGACTTTACGTGTAGTAATTCTACACTAATGCCGCCTTTCATTTTGCGTATTGTGGCGCAAACTGTAATGGAGCTCATGAATAGCAGACGGTGTGTGTCATGTCTGTATATTCAGAAATGAAAACAATCACATCGGCCTTTAGTTAATAATCCAGTTGAAAACCAACAGTTTGTGGCTATGGGCTACTGCATATTACATCTAATAGCGCACAGACGAACCTTATTAAACAATAAAAGGACGGTACAACAATGAAAGTTTTACAGAAGAGTGGAAATGAACTTCACCTCTCCTTCTCTCAGCAACCTCTTCCGCTTTCCATTTCTTCTCGAAATTCATCAAAGCATCTAACAGTTCTTGCTCTCCTGTCTCGTTCAAAATACTTTTCAGGATCGCAAGTCGTGCAAATCCCAAACGATTCTTTTTCTCGAGTTCTTTAAACAATGAACGGACGTCTTTTATGTCGTCTTTAACCGCCTCTGATATATGATCCGCGCACAGCGAGATCAGTTGCTCTAGATTGTCGAGCTCGTCAAGTTTAAGAATGTTCGTTTCTAACAGAGTGTTAAATTCCTTTCTTTGCTTCTCGAACTTATCAACTTCATCAATTAGAGACCATTCCTTCACTCCTATCAAAAGATCTCTCAGATTCTCGAGATTATCAATCCCCAAATTGTCCTGCTCCTGCAAATCTGAAAACAGCTTCATCATGATAACAGCAATGTTGTCCCCTGGATTCACTTGGATGTTGTACGATTCACTTTCTTCAGCTATTAATCCCGCGTTGCGACAGCTAAAGAAAATTTGATTTATCTTACTTAGATCCTTGAGATCCTTGAGCTTTTGGCTCACACGATAAAGTAAACCACCGTAGCCCACAGAAGACATATTGAAATTGATCTGGTAGACTGAATACTGAACCACGCTACTCTATTTTAATAGTTCTCTCCCTGGGGGGGGGGGGGGGGGGGGGGGGGGGGTACTCTTTATACTTTTTGGGGTTGGGGGTGCTTCCGGTGTTCGACACTGTTTTCAGCATTTTGACCTATTTCTTATATACAATATTAGAGTTACACTGGAAGGTAAACGGCATTTCAGACCTAAACTCAACAGTTTGTTATAACACAAGTCAAACCACTATATTGTTTAGCATTTAATGCTTTCATTATGCATGTCTTCTGCGGGGTCTGCTGCAAGGTAGACGGGGCTTTGCCACAACGTGACTGCAAAGGGCGCTTGTGTCGGGTTTTCTCGAATGTATGATTTCATAAAACCTGTTGACAGTCACCACCCTATGTCAATCCCCACAATCGTCAAAATTCATTTCCTGTTTTAGACTAAAGAAGGTAAAAACAAATCTGTATCTTAATTTTTTCCTCTTTAGTATGCCTTTTGTAGGTGAGTATTCAACACCTCCGTTCCCCCCCCCTCCCGCCCCCCGGAATTACTTCCGGATAATCGTGCGATGTTGCCGTCACGCTAGACTTAATACCATGCCAATTTTAAAATATTTTTATCTTGCCTGATAAAAAGTATAAGAATGTTGCTTTGTTATGTGTCATGCGATAATGCTTTATGAACAAATCGTTTCAGTAATGGAAAGATGTATACACATATTATATATATTCAGGCATAAAATTCGTTTCGCTTCGCGTCGTCACTGGAAACAGGAGAAACAAAACAAAACAATTGTCAACCTCGTTCCCAGGGCCTTCTCCGTTCAGCTCTTGAACATGATAACCGAATATGATTTTCAATTTCAGATGTTGACAACCCGTACTTGCACTGTTCGAGAAATGAAGTCGAAAAGAGGATCCCTTAGTGGAGTTTGAGCATATGCCTTTAAACTGATATAAAACATACATATAGTTCGTCTTAACCTCCAGCGGCCGAAGAAAATTGAGGGAGGCTTGCGTTAACAGAGTATAGCCCCGGTGTTAGCCAAGGACTGGGCTTTGTGGCCGTTCGCCCTACTAGAGTGAGGCTACTAACCTAGGGGTGAAGAGAGGTGAACATGTGGCCACTCGGTGCTGTTAAGACTGTGATTTTGCAGATCTCAGCGAACATGAGAGCTGGGTACACTGGTCCCTGAACTGGGATGCTGCAAAGCTATGTTGGCCTCCCGGCCAGAATGGACGCGAGCGTATCATCCATAATGACACATGGAAGGGGCGGGTAGTAAATTTGCTATGATACAAATGTTATTTTATATATACATATAAAGGGTCGAGGCTCATAAGTTTCTATTTCCACTATACTACAGGAAAGTAGGCGTCCTGATGAACGCTATTTACTTGACTTTTTACAAGGACTTATTTTTCTTAATCGATATTCAAAACCTACCTTTTTAGCGGAGCTGTCGCGGGCCGAAGGCCCGCTGCGGAGCCCCATACTCATAGAACCTATGCCCGTCATTTTTCATAGTCATGGCTAGCGGAATGTTTCGCGGGCGGCGTCGGTCTGTGAGCCGTTGGGCAGGGCTTGCTCGCGGGCGCGTATGACGTTGCAAACCATGCGCGTATGACGCCACACAACAATTTTGACGCCACACAACAATTTTGAAACCAAAGCGAGGCTTTGTTTTTCGCGCGGCTACACGGCTGAATGTCACGTCAGCTCGGTATTAAAACACTTCCATGTTTTCCTGTGTTTACTAAACGGAGAAAACCGTTTAATTAAAGTCATTTCACCTTAGTTGAGCGTATCATCGGCTTTCTGTTCAGAGAGCGACGCTGAACATTAGGCTCAGCCTATCTATATATATTATGAAAAGAACATAACTAGAGTTCATGAAATGTTGAGGGGGTAATAGTCACCCTAGGACCTCCACTCTCTCCTCTTTCTGCGCCCCTACGGAGACTCGATTATCCTTGGGTAGCGCGATTTTTAAGAGGAAAACAGGAGAGATGGAGTACTTTACAAATCTATGACTCTTTTACGGGTCACTTAAACGGTTGATTTTGTTCTCTTTCTTCTAAAGTCGCATTATAGAAGGCAGACTATCTCTACACCACTGGATCCAAAAGAAAATTATATCGCGTGAAGTCCTCAAAAGATGCAAGGTCTTCTGTACTGACTCATGCATCACTGAAAAAGAGTGCAGTGCCTCTTAGCACTTAAAGAAACTTCCAAGCATGACCTCTCGTTGTTGTTGTTCCTGTTTCCAACACCACCTTCAGCAGCCACGTCCCTACAATACCACAGACCTACAACGGCGACGCATTTTCGATCCATACGTTTACTCTTATCTAACCTTCCTTCTCAAGGCGGGACTCAACCTAAATTGGATAAAAGAGGTTTAAAGAAGGGATAGAAGAAAGAAAATGATTTTTGGATTGCTGGAAAGGTGAACGCGATATCTCCATGAAAGATATGTTACGTGGCGGAAAACTGGCGTTCAGGTTGATTGAGTCCCGCCTTACTAGTGAGTAACGGCCAGCAATGCGCGTCCCAATCCCGAAAAAAAAAAAAAAGCTCGCCGTTTTGGCAACAAAATCAACAACTGAACATTTTTAATGCAATATAATGCCGACTGAAAGGTAACAAGAGGCTCCAAGCAGCCTATACTCATGCGCATGCGTAAAAAAATTAATGATATACTTTAAACATGATAAGAAGATGTCCGACATGGAGAAGAGTTACTCCTTTCATTCAGTCATCGTTCCTGTAAACCACGTTGTTTACTATTGAATGTTTTGTAAACATCTGTACCACAATGAAGCCAGTGAGTGTTATATATACCTAACGTTATATATACCTAACGTGAACACTAGTCATGTAAGCAGGGTGGTTGTAGGGAAAGCTGTCGTGACACTTCGGTAACGCTGTTTTACCGGAAGTGAGAGTAGCCGGAAGTCACTAAACAGGAAGTGTAGTGGCATAGCTATGAACCGGAAGTGCACAATTTAAAATATGCGTGCATAAATTTGCATGCAAAATCGTGACACAAAAAATAAAAACAAGAAAAACGGAGCCGAAACCTTACCTCATGCCGCTTCGCGCATGAGTAATAAAACGTGATAAAGGTAGAGTCTACCTTCTATAGTTCAGAAGGAGGTCGGACACTTATTGAGAATTATATAACGTAATGTCGACACTTAGAATTTTATTTTCAATAAATTTTTAAGTGTAAAAAAGAAAATCTAAAATCCCCACTCAGGATTGAACCTGTGACCTCAGCTAGGCTTAGACTTACATAGCTACCGTACCACTCTACCACCTAGCTTCTCGGGTTGCTTAGTCCTAAATTTAACTATATAAACTGCTAGCCCCAACCCTAACTGAAAGCCAACCAGTTACTCCGTTATATAAGTCTCAATAAGGTGTCCGACCTCCTTCTGGGCTATGGAATCTAGACTTTACCCGTGATAAACGTGTCGTTCCGGTTATACTCTAGTCTGAAGTGCCAGCCGCTTTCTCGCCCTACCCTACCCGTGTGACCCACAGGGGATAGGGTAGGGCGAGTAAGCGGTTAACATTTGAGACTACCGTAGTAGTTCCGATAGTAGCGACCCTCGTTACTTTCGAAATTAGCAGCCTTTGGGGTTTGCTACTTTCGTGGGGGGGGGGGGGGGGGGGGTCGTTACTTTCGGGGAACAAAAATCGTTTACAAATAAAGCTGGCGCGAGCTTTTTCCGAAATAAAAAAAATTAACAACATTAAATTAAAAAAGGACAACATTTTATTTGAATTCCATATGTATAGATTGTGTTTCATTAAAAAGAAGGTAATAATGATAAATACAGCGATAATAAAATAAATCAATATCAACACCAATAAACAAATGAGACAAAATTCGTCTATCCAGTTTCATGTTTTAACTGCGACATTGGTGGGCTCCGGATGCCTTCCTAGATTGTATTGTCAGTGGTCGGGATGAATTGTATTAGTTTGTCTCTCAGTTCTTTTCTTAGACTTCTAAGTTCTTCTTAACGCCAATTTCATAAACGCAAGGAATCTCGATGCATCCTCCTTGAACCCATACACCTTCAGGCGCACTCCTGCTTTGGCCAGATACACGGCAAGTAATCTTCATTTCCTTTTCCAGCAATGGCTTGTACAGGACCTCCGCTACACTATCAGGTACGTCTCCAACTGTTGCATCTTGTTCGCCGCCGTTTGTGTTTTTCATCTTCACCACTATCGCGTTATGTGAATATGCGTTGGAAGGCTCGGGAATGCAATTGCAGACTTCATCAATTCGCGGATTAGACCGATAGCAATTATCTCCCTTGATACGTAAAGTAATTGTGCATGATCGGCGGTAAATAGAAGACATTGGTCATCAATTTTCACTTGAACAGTACACTTTCCTGATGCTGAGAACCCGAAGGTCTTGTCTGATGGTCTTCTGACTCAGAAATATGTGGAAGAAGCCAAACATGTTTGGTCAACCACGCGATAGACTTCTTGCCTATGATGCGCATAGAGCTCAAACAACAGAGAGGGTATAAAAGACCATTCTGACGCAAGAGTGCCAGACGACATTGGGACTTGTACCTCCGGCGCAACGAGCAAGGTTCAATTACCACTCGATGTTACATTTAATGCGGAATTTAAGAAAAGTGTTGACAGGCTAGCCACGGAACACTTGTCCGCAAATCCAGAGCGCTTTATGACGGGAAAAGCGACTGCTGGTGATCGGCGTATGCTTTTCACGAAATGGGTGGGTACGGCATGGCAAGAGACCTCGCGCCGGCTGAAAGACACAGTTATCCGTTCATTTGTGAAATGTGGAATTTCACTACCCATTTCCGATAGCAGGGACAGTGAAATAAATATCGATGGTTTACCGGACTACCGCATGGGTGAATCAGCCGATATAGAGGAGATCGAGTTCTTCACTGACTCAGAGGAGGAAAGCTAAACTGCTTCGATTGTACTAAATGACGCACCGCTGCGTTTTTAGTCTGTACCGGTATCTTAGTGTCATTTAATTGGAAGAAACACGTTCATGTTAATCGACGAAAACTATATAGAGTTTTCAATTTCAATTTGAAGAAACGTTCCTGTTGTTAATACGAAATTCCGGTATACCGGTTTAGTTCTTACATCGCTATATCAGTGAAATGATGTTAAGGACGAATGGTGGCATAAAGCTTCCCTTGTTGTAAATTAAAGTGCCTTATCGTGAACAATTTGTGACGCTGCACGAACATACGGTATTATTGTACATTAAAATTTTGACTACGTATTGATTGACAAATTAAAGGTATATACAATTTAAAAAAACTTGGTCTCGCTACTTTCGGGGGAAGGGGCGGGGGGGGGGGGTTCGCTACTTTCGGGAGGTCGGTACTTTCGGGGGGTCGCTACTTTCGGGATTTACTAGCGGCCACAAAAAATTGACGTTACTTTCGGGGGGTCGCTACTTTGGGGGGGTCGTTACTATCGGAACTCTACGGTAGTTATACTCACGAAATTCCACTGTTTCGGGAGAAAGATCACTAGTACTCTATATAATTCTTCTGCTATTAAACAGAATGTGGATGCGCTGGTACTTTCTGTTCGGGAGAACTCCTTTCTAGAGGCCGGTAGTGTTAGGTACACTCTCAAAAAACTTCTAGGATCGGTGACAATGCCTAGGTCCAGTGATATAACTAGAACCACAGCATTTTTTTTTTGCTCAAGTTCATGGAAATTATTTGAATAATTGGATAAAATCGGCATTATAAATTATTAAATCATTATAATTAATAGTATTATTATTCATTGCTATTATATATGGGGTCATTACTTGTGGTCCGCTAGGCATAGCTTTACTTCCTAGTTTTGTTATGTTATATTTTACACCCCTTTCGCGGTGCGTGCTAAATACTGCGACTTTGATTTACACGATCAAATGTTACTATATATATATATATATATATATATATATATATATATAAAATTGTGGAGGAAAGAGACAAATAAATACGCTTTCATCCCATATATATATATATATATATATATATATATATTATAAGCATACGAAGTAGTTAAGATTGTAAAAACATTTTTACAATCTTAACTACTTCGTATGCTTTTATATTGCTCCGGTTTATCCAGTTGAGCACTCTCAATAGCCGATGAAGACGTCACCGCTTTCCCTGATTATATATATATATATTATATATATATATATATATAATATATATTTATATATATATTATATATATATATATATATATATATTGTATATTTAACAAATCGACCGCATTTTTCCTGGTCTATACTCTCATCGACATAGAAATGACGTCATAAAATGTTCAAAAAACTCAAGTGGAACCACGAGCCGTTAGGCGAGTGGTTTCACTGCCAAGTTTTGAACATTTTATGGCGTCATTTCTATGGTCGATGAGAGTATAGACCATGGAAAAATGCGGTCGATTTGTTTTTTACAATAACAAACTTGAATAACTGCGGGCGCCGAGCGAACGAGTTTGCGGGAATCATTTTAGAAAATCAAGATAAACAACCTAACACTGACAAACTGCTGCAAAATGTTTTTTGCGTGGGGGATAATTAAAGCCTTAACTTTTTATGTGAATAAATTATGTAACGAAAAGGCTCACACAAAAATTCTCTTCAGCTTGAATCATCGCTAGAATCTTTTAATATTAACACAGCACAACAAGGAGCCGTTATTCGGGAAATTTTAGAGAACCGCGCTCGGCGATAATCGCAAAATAGAGCACAATAACCTCACACAAAGTCAAATATAAAATTACTAGGCACAGTTTACAAAGCTAACCTTTTTCAAATTTGAAATATCTTCGAATAATCAGATGAATCTTTGCTCCAAGTTGTTTTCCGGTTCAGTTTTAGTTCTTTCGGGCGCCGGCGACTGATTCCGTGGATTTTCCCGTGAAACTACGACAAGTTGTTTGTCCTTTTTGCTTCGCACTTAATTCCAGGCAAGTTTAGCTGATTGTAAACTAAATTTAACTGACGAGAGAGCATTCTTTTCATTGAAGAATTCCAGTTTTAAGTGCATTTTTCACTGTTTGAAGAACCCGCAGCGCCAAAAGTTTGACAAAACTCACCGCGTTGCGTTACCTGTTACGTCATTTTCATGGTCTATACTCTCATCGACCATAGAAATGAGCCAATCAGCGCGCGGGAATTCACACAGTTATTGTAAAAATATATATATATATATGTATAATATGTATATATAAAATCGAAGACATGTTTTGACAGAAACTAAGAACACCAACACCAACAACAACAGACCATAACAAATGTTGTTGTTGTTGTTGTTGTTGTTGTCTCTAAATGTCTACGCTTCTAAATTTTCTTTTCGCGGTAAAACGCGCCATTTTAGAACATGATGGGGGTGGTGGGGGAGGAGCAATCTAAAATCAAATAGGTTTCATAAGATTTAAATTCTTTGAAAAAAGACCAGGCAAAACATTTGGAAAAATTAATACACGAAAACACAATTGATACCAGTTTCCAATCAACCCTCAAATTTGAAAAAAAAAAAAAAAAAAAGGAAAACCTGGAATTTATTTCAGATCGGCATCGCATTTAGGTCTCGGAGTAGGCCTTGCTTCCTTTTCCCCCATACATTATGATGAAAACTAATGACAAAAAATTCCTTCCGTCGCATTCCTTTTTTCCCCAAACCTTGGCATTTTAAAATTTCATGACATACACCTATTACAACTTGGCTTATTCATGTATTCCTATCAAAACCGTACTCTTCCTTTAAAATTTTATTGTAAATTTACCTTACAGAGACAAATTCATTCATATAATACGAGGAATTCCCACGCTTTTCGTCTACCTTTCTGTCGGACTAATATCAAACAATTTTCCGTTTTTTACCAAGGACCCAAATTTTACAACTCCTTATCTAATGGGATCGTGAACTCGTCCTCCCCTGCCTCCTTTAAAAAGCAATTAAGACGTTTATTTGTAATAAATATTAGTAATCTTATATAAATGTGTCAAAAGGTATCCGTCGTCATGTTCTTATTTTGTTAATGTCATCTTACAAAACTGAAGCTGAGGAGGCCTAATTAACATAAGCTTCATAGTTTCTTTTAGGCCTCCTCGCCATTGTTATCTCTATTCTTTTTATATTAATGTGTTATTGTAATATGGCCAATAAAATAAAATAAAATAAAATAAATAAATAAAATACATTAAGATGAAAATTATGACAAAAGAGTGTCTACTTTCAACCACAGCTATTCGACCAAAACATTCTGAAACGGAACTTTTCCAGGAAAAGTGTTCAGCGAACTGTGAACCATTAAACAGGGAAGGAAATAGATATCCATTAGAACGGAAATTTTCGGGAAAAATTTTTCGGAAAATTTGGGAATACCTCACGAGGCAAATTGTCCTCTTTTCCCGAAAATTCCGCTAAAACTGAAAATTACTGTTCCATTTGCCGCCGAAAGTTTCAGAAACTCTAATCGGAACTTTTGGTTGAATGGATCGCGCCCCACGTAACCAGTCATAAACGATCTTACGCTTAACCAGGCTTAACTAATCAATGACATCAATGTAATCAATGAGTAATCAATGGGTAATCAATGAGTAATCAATTGATTACTCATCGAGTATTGCCAATACTCAATTAGTACTCAATGACTAATCAATGACCCACAAAATTTTTGGTCATTGATTAGTCATTGATGTCATTGATTTGCATGAAAAGAGGTGTTGACAGGCCAGACACGACTCATAAGCTCGTGATAACGTGGAACGTGACCTTTCGAGTTTTGCTCTAACAATATACGCCCCAAAGATTTTCCTTTTTTGTATGAGATAAGGGGAGGCTCTTTGCATATTTTTCTTAGCAATGGTTGGTTCTGAATTAAATGCCATTTGCTCATTAGATGTTTTTAAGATTAGGCAACGCCGGGTGGTACGTTGTTACGAAAGGCAGAATTCTTTTTCGCACGTTCTCCTAGCCTGCGTAGCAGTCGTTTCCTTTTCGCAAAGTGCGTAGGGCGCACGCCCCTCCTTTTCGCGCCCAAGCTTTCGCGCGCCCTACGCGCTTTGCGAAAAGGAAACGACTGCTACGCAGGCTAACGTTCTCCTTTTAACTTTTGCTGCAAAGATGACTTCCGTTCATTGAATTTTACCTCGGAAATTTTTTTTTCAATGAGATTGTGAGTGTAGCCTCTAGTACGGAGGCGTGCTTTGAAGTTGTTGATATTCTCACTGAATGATTTCGCTGAGGACTTTGTTCTTAAAAGTCTCACGGCTCCACCTTTTTCTGAGCCCTTTTCTGACTCCCGGTAGGTGGCAGGAACAGAAATGGGTGCACTGGAATTTTTTGGGTTCGATTAATCATTGATTATTCATTGAGTATTGGCAATACTCAATGATTAATCAATTGATTACCCATTGATGTCATTTATCATTGATTAGTTATGCCTGGGCGTAATCACTGCGGTGAATCCGAAGCCTTCTTTGGCATTTATCAGTTGAATAGTGTCTCCTCCAGGACAATACTCTCCTTAGCACAAGGTAGGTAAGTTTTCCTCAGCCCCATGTTTCCGTGTGATACAAGAGGTTGGGAACTGAGGCGGGGGTTTGACATGCCCAAAAAGATTATTTATAAAGCGTACTTTCATGGCTGTATTAACTTCAAGTATGGAAAAATGTTAACAAGTTAGAGTGCCAAGTGTCTCAAGGTAACGTAATTAAATCCTTGATTGACAAAAACGTTTGTCTACTGGAAGGAATTCAAGTAAAAAAAGCATTTATAACGTTCTTGTCCAGAAAGATTTACAAATACAACGAAAAAGAATGACAAAAAGAATTCTATATCGTTCGATACGGTGATGGAAATCTGTTAGGTAACGCTTTCATGAAACTACCAGGGCTTCATCTGGTTTCAGTCACGGCTGACAATATCAATTTGATACTAAGAATGATACTAAGAATAATAAGAAGATTGCACTCCATACATATAAATAGTCGATCGTTGAGTTCGATAAACCTTCGGCCATCTTGAAACATAGAGTGCGTGAAAACAGGCAGGTAAAGCTGCAACTGCCATGACTTACTACTCCCCAGTGTTCTCCGCAATCCACGCATTTAAGCAACGGGGGGTGTGGAAAAATGTCACTTATACAATTAAAAAAAATTCTCGCCGACTAATGTGATAAGCCTAAATGCTCTTTTCGCTTAAATTGCGGGAGAGACGACAAAGAATCTTGTATTTTTATAAAAACTTCATCATTCACTTTTTCAGATCTCTTGAACTCTGCCATCATGGATATCAGATCCAGGGTCTGCCAGCGCTTGTTAAGGATCTCCAGCAACAACCTCATCGAGTTCCAATACAAAGGACCAGTTACCAGAAGAGTTTCCGGACATTTCATCACTGGATCGTATTGCAAAACGCCAAGCTTTGGTTTGTCAGGTATCCTGGACACCAGCTCTCTAAAGCAACCAGTGACTAAGGACGAAAGCAACACGTTGCTGAAATCGAACACCGCAAAGAAGGAGAAATCATCTGAAAAAAATAATTCATCAAAAACGTTAAACATAAAATGGTAAAGCTTCTTGGGCGATATAATTGCAATGTTGGATGTGAATAAAGTAACCATAGAATTTGTTTCACTGAAGGAATTACAAGGGAACCACCTGATCACATAATTTACGAGGGGACAGGTTCTTTTAATTATAAAAATTGGTCTTAAAATAAAATAAAACGGTCAAAGATAGAAATTATAAAGAATAAAAAAAAACAGGAAAGTAGTAATATGCAGTGGTTTTTACGGGCGTGGCCCCTTCTGTTTAATAAATTCAAGATGGCGCCAAAGTGCATTGAGGGGTGGATAATGAATTCAAGATGGACGCTTACGAGCTGCAAAATAGAAACGTATGTGTGGTTGAAAAAGAGCCATGCATTAGGACCCACGTAAGCCGGGCATGCCCGGACAAGTATTATTGTGCAATACCTGTCAGACCTGTTTATTGGTCCAAAGGTCATTTACTTTCCCCATTGTTTTTTCCTCTATAAAACCCGCGCTGCTGTTTGTTAGCTATCATTCGTATAATAAGCCAAGCAAGATGAGTATTGACAGTTCCTATGACGGGAATCTTTCTCCCGCCAAGTATCCCAACCTGATAAAAAGAAAACTTAAAGTGAAGAAGAAAGAAGAGACAAGTCTTCCCGCTATCTAGTGTATGGCACTATAACCTGAACAACCTCAGCTCAGTATATCGGAAGAATACGAGAAGGTTGTCACAAACCTCCTTGAAGAGTTGGAAATGTCACAACCGCGTCAACTCCCGCGTCAAGCAGGATAGATGAATAGATGATTTGCCGCCGCATTTTATAAACTTTACCGCACTCTTTCGAATTGGATCACAGTTCTTTGATTAATTGATTTTACCTCGGTAATTACTGAACCTATGCCGCAACATTGTTTTCTTCGACGGGCAAGACTCAATTGTCGTTTAAAACTCCCGAGCCGAAGTGAATAAAACGTAATGTTGAATAGATGGTTTGCCTCTGCATTTCAAAAACTTTACCGCACTCTTTCGAATTGGATCACAGTTTTTTGATTGATTTTACCTCGGTAATATTTGAAGCTATGTCGCAACATTGTTTTCTTCGACGGGCAAGACTCAATTGTCGTTTAAAACTCCCGAGCCGTAGTGAATAAAACCTAATGTTGAATAGATGGTTTGCGGCCGCATTTCAAAAACTTTACCGCACTCTTTCGAATTGAATCACAGTTTTTTTTTTTACCTCGGTAATTACTGGACCTTTGCCGCAACATTGTTTTCTTGCCGCCACACCGCATTCTAATGGAAATAGACACTATAAAAAGGCTAACAGAATCGATACTCGAATTAACCTCAGCTCCTGTTCGCTATGGTTATGGCAAAGAATTTCGAAGAATCCCTAGAAAAAGCACTTCGAGAAGTCGAGAGAGATCTGTCTCTTCAAAACAACAGCTTGGTGGATGCAACACCCCCGCCTACAATGCACAGCTCTGTCCCCTCTCTGTCCCCTCTTGCACCTCTACTTGATGGCAAAGTCCACCTTAATCAGAACTTCCTAGCGACGATCGACGTGAAGCACTTGAAACATTCCAGAGAGCTACTTCTGCGGAAGCGGTTGGCTGAACAAAATGAGCTGATCGACTGTCTCCTCTGCAATCTGCGCTCAATAATTGAGCAGGAGAGTGGAGAACAAAATACCAACGGCTCTTTTAAGAGCCACCAAATATTGTAAAAGTCAATGACCAATGATACGAACTTAGCAAAATGGTTCCCAATGCGCATAATTCGTCAAAATTCAATCTACTAGTTCTTTTTTGTGAGAAAACGTTTGGAGATCAACTTAATCTTTAATACAAAGATCACACAGTTTTTAACCCCCGTGAATACGCGCAAGCGTTATGAACGGGTTATCGGCAACGGCGGCCAATTCACTCACTCGCTTGCTCGTTCGCTCGTTCCATCACTCAGATGTAAACTTTTTCCGCATATCTACGTTGAAATAACAAAATTTGACCTCGGTAATTAGTCAAATCCTAGGTGGCGCAGTGTGTAAGCGATTAGACAGTAGAGCCGAAGGACGTTCGATTCTCGTCGGAACGGATTTTTTTTTTCGAACTGAAAATTACTGGGTTTTTTTTGTTTGTTTGCGTTCGACAAAAGTCGTAATATTTATTTTCCCCCAAAAAAATGCAATATTACGTTACCGCTCACTCGTTCCATCACTCAGCTGTACGAATGCGTTTCGCAACTTGAATCCCCGCGTTAATCCAGCGACAACAATAAATAAATTGTTGTAAACGAATATAAATAACAATAAGCTTAAAGATGTTTCGCATTTGGAGTCTTTAATGCAACGATAAAATCGATCTAAAAGGATTTTTCAACCGAGACACGCGTTTTGATGCTTATCTATCTTGAAGTGATTAAATTTATCCTGTTGCAAACCAGTGATCATGGTGGCCGAATAGTGTAAAGCGCGGACTGCTGTTAGCCGAAAGGTCCCAGGTTCGAGTCTCGCTGCTGCCGTTCTTTTTTTTTTTTTTTTTTTTTTTTTTTTTTTTTTTTTCCTTTCTTCTTCAGACTGAACATTATGAAAGTGATGTACCGTATTTTTCTTTTTCCGTTTGTCAAAATTTCTTACGTTTAATTTAAAAAATAAATATTGCGTTACGCGTTAGCATTTCTTATTTATGGGTTGGCTCTTAGGAGCCTTTGATTATTACTTGATGTTCAAACAAGCTCCATGTCAATTGTCAAAGCTAAAATACGCCTCAAAGTTTAAATTCTCGCATTTCACTCGCCACCAAGAAGTAACCTTAAAGACATTGATAATCTGCACGATAAGATGGGTTAACATTGGTTTCACGTTATCATTGAGGGGTAAATAAAATAACTCACACCAATACCATCTTCATACACTTTCAAGCGATTTATTGAATTCACAGGACCTGTAACAAAAGGATACTTGTAATTTATCAACCTATTACATAAGTAATGTTTAGTTTAATAATGTTGCCATCGTTTCCTGCTCCGTAACCTGGCCACCATGGGTGTTGTCGCCTTCCGTTTATTAGATGATTTGCGCGTTGAATCAGGTGGGGTATCCAGCAACAAAGGGAATGCCATTTCCTCGGGTGAAATAGAAGGCATCGTTTCTATCCCGCGAGGAATTTTCGATTCCACTGTAGTCACAGGTGTCGCAGGCAGTTTTCTTGGCATTTTTGTAGACTTTGATTGAGATGTATTGATGTCTCTTTTCCTGGACGCCTCTGCAGGTGTACTTTCATCTGTTTTACCGGATGTCTCTGTAGCAGGCAAAGGAACTGGTTTGGGAAGGACCACAGTCGGTTTTATCGTCGACTCCGTTTTTATTTGTTTTGTCAGTCCTTGATACCGCTGTAGAAGTTGATCCAACACGAGGACTTTTTGGTCTTCTGGTAAAGGAGACTCTATGATTTGCTTCATGTCTTCATCTCATCTCGTCAGAGTTGGAAGTTGAGCAGGAGCAGTTAAACGCCGTTCTGCCTCCATGCTCTGTAATAGATGTTCCGGTATAATCACCATCTTTTGAGCGTGCTTCATTTGAGCACTTTCCCAGTAAATCAACAGCAAGGGGTGCAATCAGAGCAGCAAGGGCTGGTAAAAATCCTCCTTTTTGATTGAGCAGTTCCTTCTTATGTTTAAGGCTCGGTTTCTTGCGGGTCAAATAGCGGAGCTTTGACTTGTGCGGTTTCAATCGTTTAAATGACGAACTCGGTACTATGATGTTGCCTTTAAGAAGATTCAGGGCCACTTCCCCAATAGCTTCCATCTGTCCTCTGTTAGCATGGGCTATCATATCTTTTCGTTGCTTTATATTGCTTTTAAAACACGCACAAAGAAAGGGTAGGTGTTGCTGGAATTTGGATTGTTTTGCAATATTTGACCGCTTTCGTTTTGTCCCTCTGGTCTGAGTCGTAGTGCCAGAACGTAAGACCGTATTACCGCCGCGTTGATTAACAACACTTGACTTCACTGTGCGACGTGACGTACACGCAGGCATGATGCTAACTGAAGTCTATAGTTAAAGGTCCATCTGTTTTATACGTTTTCTTGTTTACGTAAACCACGGGGTAAGTTTGTGAAACAGGCAATATGTTGCTACGTAATCGTAGGGTACCCGGCGTCAGTGGATGCAAACCCAACATGAGATAACCATACGGTTGCGACGTGGCATCTTGGAACCTTTCCCATACGTAAGGAACGTGTCCTGCAAAGGCTTGTTGCTTGTTGCGCTAACGTTCGAAAACCCAATGTATCACGAGGATTATTTAAAGCAATAATGTAATGAGCATTGAGAGAAATGCTTCGGGAAAACTTTCCGGGTGGGAAAAGGTTCTGGGTCAAATAGATGCAGGTGACAGCGCAATGATGAGACACTTTTGTAAACAGATCCAGTATGCGTTCATCCTAACTGCAATTCCTCATAAGATCATCCAACACGAGTATTTCTGGTCGGCAACTCATTGGAAATAAAGCTGGAATATCTTCAGGGATACCCTCCACAAAGGTCATCTGTGATGTCATGTCCTGAAAACATTCTTGTCACTGTCCGTAACAGTACACGATTTGACGAATTGGTCTTTCAAACAAAACGTCTGCATATTGAAGTAACAGTTTTGTAAACGTGGTCTTGCCGCATTGACTTGGACCTCCTATCATAATACTGCTCGGGCATTTGAACTGGGCCATGTTGCTCACACGGAACGCGAACGAAATGACGACAAAGTTTCGAGTGTCTTTCTCTTTATAGGGGTAACTTCCCGTGGAGAAAAAAAAGGAAAGAAAAGAAAATACATCATGTTCATTTTAAACCGCACTTTATTGATTCATTACGCCAACATTTTAATGACTTACAAGCTTGTTCACTCTGAAAGAACGGTGACCTCTGCCTAACACTTGTCAACGATTTTACATAGCTGTGTACAAATTCGGCTACTTGTGCATCATTCCACTGTGTATCGTGCGACTTAAATTTAGCTTGAATTGCATTCATATTAACATTGCGTGCTCGATGAAATAAATAGAATAAACAGTAGTCTCCACAAGTGTCTGAAGTAAGTCCCTGGAACGGTTTATTGTTGTATCGCGTAACATCTCGCTCTATGTATCCATCCATGCCATAGGTATCGGGAGGAAACCCGTAACTGTCATAGAACTCAGTCTCCCACGGAGAGATAAAGTACATGGCCACGCAATGTGTCCCGGGCTGATCATGAGGGTCCCTATTTGCAATCATTCCCGAAGGGTACGTGTTAACAACAGGTAGTTTGTCTCTGGGGTAGACTCCTTACATAATGGAGGCCACCATAGGATCTTGTAAAGCAGCTTGCCATAACTCAAAGGTGGTGTGCATCTCCTTTTCTTCAAGCGCCCTGCGACAGGTCGTACACCACGCGTCTGTTACGATCAATCTCCAAATGATTCTGGAATTCTGCGTACACAATTAAATTGAGAACTGCAGGGGTCTCAGTGCCAAATTTTAAATACAAATTGACATTTCCGCTGCGATGAGGAATCAAATGATCCGGATGGCCACTTCCTGCTGGTGTTGTGTCCAAGCGAAATAAATCATACCCCTGCTCCCATTCTTCTCTGTCAATGTCTATACCATGACCACAGTTCATATCACCACTGCCTGAGAAAAGTGTATTGTAGCCATCGATTTTCTTGCCACCTATCAAGTCGATGCCTGAGTAAGGCACTTCTTCTCCATTGACTGTTAGACGAACAGCATTCAGATCAAACAGCTGGAAGTTGGGTTCCTCCCCAAGTTTCCATTGTAAGCATCGTTCCGCACCATTCCAAATATGATGCATTGGGGGATGAGACCATTGAATAGATCGGTCTCTGTGTGATTTAATACACCTCTGGGGATGATCCTAGCATGCGTAGGGGTTCTTGTTAGTGTATAGATTGCAGGAAGCGCTTTCTGACCCGTCATGGTGTTTACGTGATCCAATTTAGTGCTGTCTGCCACATGAACGGTACGTACACGGAGCGTGCTTGACACAATTTGTAACTTGCAATCGTTGGCATCTTCACCGCCCATCAGAACAAATTCATTGCTGTTTAGATCTATCTTGATTTTGATTTCCAATCCATCCAACAGTAACTTATCAATGTTGAATACATCACACAGGGGTATACCAATCATACCCACTTCAGCATCTCCAGTGGTAAAAGAACCTCTCTCTTTTGGACCCAAATTTCGATCTGCTGTATTATTCACCACATCCATATGCCAAGCAGTGTCTTTGTAGTACAACGCTTTTGTCAAGTAAGACTTCTTGGCCTGATCGGTAAAGTTAAGCAAGGTCTTGATATAAGCATTGTAGGCTTGTGTGTCTGATTGTTCTGTGACAAGGGTTTCATTGATCTTGATAGTGAACTGTTTGATGATAGAATGAAGAGCGTTGTTGACCAACGTATACTTCTTCCCAGCTCCTGTCTCTCCTCCATTTCGTTTTGTAATTTTCACCACTAACCGCAGTTCAGTCTTGTTGATATCGATGTAATCTGATATACAAAATGCACTGCAACGCTTGCCTTCAAGACGGGTGTCTTGATTTCGTGGAAGCCAAACGTAGGAATCAGTGGTCGACATTACCCCGTCCACACTGTCGTCGCCTGTTTTACTGACCCACGTGTCTGGAAAAACACCACACTCACAATTACGAGGGCAAACCCTGCACGGACAAGAAACCAGCCGTGTGCACCAGCGGGGCAAGTGTCCCCATTGTTTCATCCTACTGAGAACCAGGAAAGAACAAAAGGATCATAAGTGTGGTCATTTCAATTGCCCCTCGTGCGAGGATTATTTTCCGATCGCCTCCCATCAATGTTTCTTGCAAGTGGCACCCACACCCCAGCAGATACGGGAAGAAGATAAAAAGAGGAGGAAGATAAAAAGAGGCAGAGGAGAAAACGGGCCCAACGAGGAGCGGCCACCGGTATGCCACTCTCAGAGCCAACTTGTCGGATGAAGAAGACGAAGATGAAGAGAAACCACCTCTTCACGTCTTCTTTGACATTGAAGCAATGCAAGAACACGAAAAACATGTGGCCAACTTGTTGGTGGCTGAGACCGAACACGATGATCGACCTGTGCGCTTCAAAGGGGCAAACTGCATCCGCGATTTCTTGGAATGGCTAGAAACCTTGACCGAAGAAGACACGCGAAACCTGATCGTGATGGCTCACAACCTCCAAGGGTACGACGGATACTTCATTGTGGACCAGTACCACCAGCAATGTCAACTCCTGGACCAGATCCGAAACGGTGCCAAACTGCTGCAAGTGACCCAAGACCGAATCCGATTCGACAGCCTGTCTTTTTTGGGGATGCCGCTGTCTGCGTTTCCCAAGACGTTTGGTTTAACGGAATTGAAAAAGGGGTACTTTCCACATAAATTCAACACCCCGGACCATCAAGACTATGCGGGTCCCATTCCAGCCAAGGACTATTACATGCCCGAGGTAATGTCTCCCGACGGCCGGACAAAATTCGAAGAATGGCATGACCAACAGAAAGACAAGACGTTCGACTTTGCCAAAGAACTCGTGGATTACTGCGAGTCCGACGTCAAGTTGCTCAAAGAGGGATGCCTATGTTTCAAACGGTTGTTTGAACAGCACACCCACTTCAACCCCTTCGATCAAATGACGATTGTCTCGGCCTGCAACAGGGACCTGAGAATGAATAGGATGCAGCCCAACACGATTGCCAGCGAACCCCTCTACGGATGAAGAAGAAAAACCAATCAGTCCCACAAGGCGTTCGAGTGGCTCTAATGGACGGACCGACAGTTGCACACAGACCACTGGAATGGACTGACGGAGGAAGAGAGAGACGGATTGGACCTCATGGCTCGCAGCTATCCTCATTTCGCTCATCCTCTTTACAATCCTCGCTTGGAACACGCCAGGAACTGCGGCGAACATCACGTGCCCCACACCAGGTACACGGTTGACGGGTACGATTCCACCAGCCACACGGTGTACGAGTTCCACGGATGCTTCTGGAACGGATGCCCAACATGCTTCCCGACCAGGTACGAATCGCACAACCGATTGCTGGGCAGAACGATGGCCGATTATTTCACCACACGCAAAACAAGATGCAGTTTCTAAGAGGCAAGGGCTACGCTGTGGTGGAAATGTGGGAATGTCAGTAGGACAAGTTGAAAGTAGAGAGACCCGACATCCGAGAGTACCTGGAAAGTCCTTGCGCCTTGGCCCCACCTTTGGAACCGCGCAACTCTTTTACGGGGGAAGGACCAATACACCTTATTCATAAATGGCGGCAGATTTATTATTCTTTTATATTTATGTTAATTAGCCTCACTGGCCTCATTTTAGAGTAAAAATTCTTTTGAATTTTGCACATACTAACGAGGCCAGTGAGGCTAATTAACATACATATAAAAGAATAATAAATTGGCCGCCATTTATGAATAAGGTGTATGCGGTCAAACTTTATCACAAAGCGGAAGGTGAAGAGAAAATCAAGTATTATGACTTTACATCCCTCTACCCCTGGGTGAACAAACGAAGTCGCTACCCCGTGGGTCATCCAGAATTTCACAACGACGTGGACCCCGCCGACCTGGACCAGTACTTTGGCGTGGCACAGTGCAAAGTCCTTACACAGCGAGATTTATACCATCCCGTGCTTCCATACCGAGAGGGGGACAAACTGACCTTTCCGTTGTGTGCCGCCTGCGTTCACGATCAATTGACCCAACCCCTGGTGATCAAATGGTATGCGTGTAATCAAATGGACCACGAGAGAGCCCTACAAGGCACGTGGTGCATCCCGGAACTCCAGATGACTCTGGACAAGGGGTACAAGATTCTTCACATCGATGAACACTGGCACTTCTCCCATTTGCAAGTGGGTCTCTTTAAAGATTACGTCGACACGTGGTTGAAAATAAAGGAAGAGGCCATCTGGAGGGGAACCGAAGAGGAAAAGGCCGAGTACATTCAACGATACTACGAAAAGGAAGGTATTCCTTTGGATCCTCTAAACATGGAGTACAATCCAGGTCTGTGACAAGTGGCTAAGATCATGCTTAACCCAATGTGGGGCAAGTTTTGCCAACAAGTAAACAAGACCCAGGTCAAAGAATTCGTCGAACATGTGGCTTTTCACAAGTTCCTTGACTCGGACAAGCATGACGTGAGATGCATGAGTCCACTCACTGAAGAGAGGGTAAAGGTGCATTACAAACAGCAAGAGGGGGACGTCAGCGTATCACCGAACCTGAACATATTCATTGCTTGCTTCACCACTTGTTGGGCCCAATTACACTTATACGAAGCCTTGGAGCTCTTGGGAGAACGCTGTCTGTATTATGACACGAACTCTGTCATTTTCATCAGTCGTCCTGGTGAAGCCGACCCACCCCTTGGCGATTTTCTCGGCGAATTCAAAGATGAGCTCGACGCGGGAGACCACATCATCGAATTCGTATCGGGTGGTCCCAAGAACTACGGGTACCAGACCTTGCGAGGTAAAACTTGTTGCAAAGTTCGAGGTTTCAGCCTCAACAGTGAAGGAGCGGCCCAATTAAATTACCAATGAGGCAAAACGTCCTCGACGAAGTGTAGAAACCACTGAAGAACACGCGCCAAATTCAAGTCATCAAGAGCTTCCAGATACACCGGGATGCAAAACATAATCATCTCTTCACATTTCCAGAGTACAAGCAGTACCAGTTGGTTTACACAAAAAGAGTATTGGATACGCTGACCTTTGCCATATATGGATACAAAGAAGATGAATTGAACATCAACAAATTGTTGGATTTGTAAAAAGAGTCTGGGACGAGTGGTCACTAGGCCCCTCACACACACCCGCGTGTAAATCAGGTTTTATTTTTTCACAAAATAAATTTTGTGAATTTTTAATCGTATGTGTGACGTCATTGACCTCGTTCCCATGCGCGCGTGATATTGCGCAATGACACTTGCCCGGGCATGGCTCTTTTTCGACCACAAATACGTTTCTATTTTACAACTCGTAAGCGGCCATCTTGAATTCATTATCCACCCCTCAATGCACTTTGGCGCCATCTTGAATTTATTAACCAGAAGGGGCCACGCCCATAAAAACCACTGCATATTAGTACTCAGGAAACTACAAAATGACAAAAGTATTGATGAAGATGAACCTGGCGGAGTGTGTATGTGACGGTAGTGAGTGTTCAGTTGATCGTAAAACATGAGTAAAGTACCATAAGAAGAATCGAATTGGAAGGCGGTGCAAACGCTCACACTTTCCTATTATTTTTTCACAGTCAGCTATGCAGGTAAAGCAAGGTTAAAAAGATTGCTAAAAGTATAATTTTTGCTTATTATTACTTTGCCCTTAATAATGACGACTCGCGGACGTAGAAGTCAACCTGTTTCAACGTACAATGCAGCTCGGGGCCTGGGAAACACACCATGTTACTTAGTGTCTTACTATTATGCTATAATTTCATTCTTTCATGTCTTAGAACTTTACTTTATATCGTCATAGTTTCACGTATATACATTAATGGACGTAAGCTGTTGTGATTTTCCGTGCAGTACCTTGTCATTTTTTTAGTTTGCATTTGTGATAACATTGTAATTTATCATTTCTCTTGCGAAAACAGGTTGGTTAACGTGCGCGTGGTCTCTCATTGTAGACGGTTAATATGTTCTAAATCCCAAACGAAAAGCGTGCGGGGACAGGTGTCAACGCTGATACTGACGTCGGTAAGCTCGCGACAACAAGGGATCCCAGTTGTCGTTTTACAGTCTCTATATGCATCTTTAATTCTAAGGACAGATTCGTACGTCCGATCAAATAATATATAGAAAATTATAAAGCCGAAGTTTTCAGTGTGTTTGTGTATTTGTAATTTGGCCGCAATTTCATAATCGGATAATGAGTCACTGTTCAATACATTGATCTACTCCTTAGCTTAAGTTATAAACTGACAACCGCCTTCACTAAACCAATATTTCTGAACATTAACATAACTACTTACAAACCCAGTGGCTAAAACAGTTGGCTGATTTCACAATATCAAGTTGCTGGGGGTATAGCTACTATCCTTTATGGTGTTGCCTCTCATGTTCCTTTGATCATTAAGATCAAACGCGCCAAAACCCTTATGCCATTATACCAGGCATAGCAAGGACACTTTTTCTCTTGTTTTATTTACACCAACCTTGATGTCGAATCCATTTTTCTATTGCCGTCAATGCAGTCTTTCGGATGTCACCAACGCTTGCAGAGAAACGGCGTCTCCTTAGGATTGTCACATCACTCTTGGTGTCAAGATCAGTAAAAAAGGCTTTAATTTCCATCGCATTTACATAATTTTTGTCGTCTGCAAAAATTAAAACGGCGGCACAACTGTGATAAGTTATGTTACGATCAGCAAATCAATTTCTTAATTTCATCGAATGTAAGTGCAATCCGCAGTGATTTAGCAGTGCGTTGTTTCGTTGATCCCCAGTCAGCCGGTTCGAGAAGCTCTAAGAGGTCATATAGCTGTAAAGCGTCAAAGACGTCTATCAGTAACTTGACTGGGGTGTCCGGAAATAATCTGAAAATGTTTTTAAACTTGAGAAAAAGGGATGGATGTTTGATTCCAAAAGCTTGATAAACACGTCTCTTAGCATCTTGGTCGCCTGCAAGTCTTGTTTCTAATTCACTGGTAACCTTTTTGCTCAGATGTTTTAGGCAAAGTTTTGAAGTGTCATCTAACAAAAAAACAATTCAAAATATGAAAATAATGATAATAATAGCCTGAATACTCCCTTCCTCCCTCGCAAAATTAGACATCAACTGTTTTCTTAGAGTACTCCACCCAACCCAATACAGAACCTAATTCCTTCCCGGCGTCTATCTGACCATGAGTAATATGACATATCATAAACATGCGCGCTTTTGGATGATGATGCGTAATCACAGTTCTGATTGCTTGGATTTATAAAAGTACAACTTGAAAAAAAAAAAACACTTGAAAGTGTTCAGTAAAATGAACTGTCATATGCGGTTTAAGTTTACTCGTGACCACGCTACGCTAAAATTTCACAAATCGAGGTTCTAAAACGACAAACCGCATGAAATACAGTAGTAAAATGGCAGACAGTCGTGTATGTAAAGACTTCAATTCAGAATTGAAAAAAAAATAACTGAACAAGCATGCGACTGAACAGATTTGAAATAACTTCAATCAAGGAAGTCTTACAAAACTTAATACATTCCTACACAAATTAACGTAAAAGAAATTAGTAATCTGCACTCGATGTGGCTTTTCAGTCCCTTCCTTTAGCACCAAGCTTTTATTTCCAAAAAACAAGTTTACGAGTTGAATTATTCTTGTTGCTGTCTTGACATGGACCATTCGCTAAAGAACCCGCATCTTTAGATCACACATTTTAAGTCCGAAGTCAATCCATACTGAAAGCATAAGCTTTTCTGTCCTCAATTAACAACGACTTTCGAGATGCACAGCGAGTCTCTGTTTCTGATCAGTTCATAAATTATTTCTCCACTGAGTTCGACAAAACTTGCACATAACAGCCTGTGATGCGAAAAGATACAAACTTAGTGAGATCTTCTGGTTCCAATCTGCTTCAAACAATGTCAAGGAACATTTTCAAGGAATCAAAATGCATATTACCATATTTCAAAGACAACTTTTAGAAGACATTTTCAGAAAATTGTGCTCTGAGTTGTTAGTTTTCTACAGATCAAGCGGTTTGAACAGCTTTGCCACGGTGAACTTTTATTCAACTTCGCCAAGATAAACTGCGACACGCTGCAACATTTTCGCTTAGTCATGGGAACAATTTTTTTTTCTTTCTTTATTGCTATGTAATAAAAAGATTGGTTCATGCTTTTAGCTGCGCATCTATTGAGTTTTATAATTCAACACATTGATACACTGCCCAAATATGGTAAAAAAGTTGTCGATAGACGTTATGTCTACATGACATATAACCAGCGATGGCGGTAAATTTCGCATTTTGAAGGAAAGTGAAAATGACTGCTGCCTGCAATTTCGTGTTTTTGGGCGAAAAAGTGCGTGAACTATTAGTTAAAAAAGGGAAAAGAAAGAAAAAAAGAGAAGAAAAGAAAAGAGAAAAATACTGTTCACATGATTGGACAAAAAAGGCGCGAAATTTTCGCATTGTCGCGGTCGCAGTGTTTCTTGGCGTAGCTGAATGAAAACTGGTTCAAAGTTTAACCGCTCGACAAGAAGTGAATGTAGGAGCACATTTTTCGTGAAATTCCTTTGGTAATCACCTCTGGAATATGATATAGACTTGATGTTTCCTCAGAAAAGTTTCTGATCTCGTCATTACGGCTGTGGGAGCTAAAAAATGAGCATTCCAAGTTTGTAAACAACATTGATCGACTCAGCTCGTACTTCGATGTTTGAAAATTTGGTGCTTATGGAAGGGACTAAAAAGCCAAATCAACTACAGGTACGATGTTTTAACCGTTTCTTGTATCCTTTAGCTGTGACTTTTTGTAAGCTTACTGTCCACGCTGTAGTTCTTTCCGACTTTTCGCCGCTATGTTTAGGTTCGTAGCCGTGCACATGTGTTTGTTCAATTTGTTTTGATTTTGAATTGAACTTTTTAAGATACGAAACACTTGTAACTAAGACATTCTATGCCATTTTATTGTGTTTTAATTCTTGTAGTCACTACTCTGTCCCGTTCTTTGAGCAGACGAAAGCTCTTCGTAGAAACTGTCAACTGATTGTGTACGCTAAATTAATTTTAGCTTGGCAAAAGTTTCAGCATTCACTGCTTGTTGTTTAAGAAATGGTGCGAGGTAAAATATTGTAGTTAGCCTTTTTAATTAATGAAAGGTAAATCTCAATGATTTTTCTCTCGAAACTGTGATTTGTTATCAATGTGTTGAATTATAAAACAGTTATAGTGTTCAAACTTGCACAATATTGACAAAGGCGCCACTTTCATTCATGAACTGTGTGATGTTGCAAGTTTCGCGCGGTAAAACATCTGTAAGCTTTTTTTAAATAAAAGGCTTGTCGGCGATATTTTTTCTTCAAACTGTGCTTTGTTATCAATGTGTTGAATTATAAAACTATTATAGCGCTCAAGCTTGCGTGATATCGCCTAATTTTAGCCGACTCGGCCTACGACCTCGTCGGCTAAGTATTAGGCGATATCACGCGCGCTTTCGCGCTATAATAGTTAAATGGATGCACTTAGGAAGTTTGGAGAGCTATCGCCTCAAGCAACTCTTAAGTTGGATTTTCACTGTCGCGTAATTTTTACGTGCGTAAATAAAAATAAGAGACGATGTATGAACAGCTCGCGTAAAAGTTTACGCAAGCTGTTCATACATCGTCTCTTATATTTACGCACGTAAAAATTACGCGACAGTGAAAATCCAGTCTTACGCTTCCCTCGTGCTCTCCAAACTTCATATCAATGTGATAATAATTCAACACATTGATACACTGCCCAAATATGGTCAAAAAGTTACGTTATGTCTACATGACGTATAACCAGCGATGGCGGTAAATTTCGCATTTTGAAGTAAAACGAAAATGACTGCTTCCTGCAATTTCATGTTTTTGGGCGAGAAAGTGCGTGAACTATTAGTTAAAAAAGGGAAAAGAAAGAAAAAAAGGGAAGAAAAGAGAAAAATTATTGATCACATGATTGGACAAAAAAGGCGCGAAGTTTTCGCGTTGTCGCTGTCGCAGTGTTTCTTTTCTTGGCGTAGCTGAATGAAAGCTGGTTCAAAGTTTAACCGCTCGACAAGGAGTGAATGAAGGAACACAATTTTCGGAAAATTCCTTCAGTAATCACCTCTGGAATATGATATAGACTTGATACTTCCTCAGAAAAGTTTCTGATCTCGACATTACGGCTGCAGGAGCTAAAAAACGAGCAAGTTTGTAAACAACATTGATCGACTCAGCTCGTACTTCGATGTTTCAAAATTTGGTGCTGATGGAAGGGACTAAAAAGCCAAATCAACTACAGGTATGATGTTTTAACCGTTTCTTGTATCCTTTAGCTGTGAATGTTTGTAAGACATACTGTCCACGCTGTAGTTCTTTCCGACTTTTCGCCGCTATGTTTAGGTAGCCGTGTGTTTATTTAATTATCGAGTTCAGTTACATTGCTCAAGCTTGCGCAATATCGCCTGATTTTAGCCGACTCGGCCTACGGCCTCGTCGGCTAAGTATCCGGCGATATAGCGCTTCGCTTTCGCACTATAACTGAACTCGATAGACGCATTCTTATCATGAAGCAATTCTTAAAAATGGAATGAAATGAAGACATCAATGCCATTTTTCGCAATGATGAATGCCATTTATGCAATTGGGATTAAAATTAACATAAACCGGACGCCTTGCTACCACATTCATTCAAGTGTGTTTAGAATTACGCAGCGCTAATAAAACAAGAAGTTTACTTCGTATCATAATAGTGAAGTACGGTGATCTTAAACAATAAATGACAACAAAATACCAGAAATATCAATTTCAGATGGTGCTCCATGTGTGCCTATTCCACTGTCAGTTGCCGATGTTGTGATGCTGTACGTTTCATGGATGTTCTCCAGATAACTCTGCACAAACAAATATTTTTCTTCTCCAAGGAAACGCTCCTGTACATCTTCACCCTGTGCGATTTCTGCTTCTTTTGGTTTACAATAAAGACTCGTATCAGAGTGTCTTCGACGTCTTAGTTGAGGCCTTTCTAGGTCTTCATATGATGAAAAAAAAAAAAGGATGGAAAGAATATCAGTAAAGAATAGGCCATTTCCGAGTTGCCTTTAGCCTCTCTATCAAAGCGAGGCTAGGTGCGAAACCTTTCATATGAAAATGAGTTTTCATTCACATGCAAATAAAACTTATTTGCATGTGAATGAAAACTCATTTTCATATGAAAGGTTTCGCACCCAGCCTCGCTTTGATAGAGAAGCTAAAGACAACTCGGAAATGGCCTATTGGCATCAAACATACTTATAGGTTTTTGCTCAACGCAATATTTAAAAATATTAAATGTAAACAGCCAGTTTAAAGGTGATGATACACGGGACGATTCGCAGAGACGATTTTTAGCGCAACATGGGTGCGCGGACGATTTTCTTCGCAATTTTTGCGTTGCGAAGTTTTTAAATCAGCTTTAAAAACTTGCAACGCAAAAACACGAATTTTACTCAAGTAGTTTCGTGTAACATACCTGTCGTTAATTTTGTTGCGCTAAAAATCGTCGTTGCGAATCGTCCCGTGTAACATCACTTTAACCATATGTGGGAGAAATGGTTAGGGTTGGGGTGGGGGTGGAGGAAAGCCCAGGGTTTTCGAAAAAAAAACAAAAAACAAAAAAAAACACAAACATTATTAAAATCACTTCAAGGTTTATTAATAGAATGTGATAAGTGAAATGTCACAAAATTATTATAAAACATAACTTAATTCAAAACTGTTTTCGTATGTAAAATGTATATGTGAAGAAAGGTCAAAATTCTATTGACACTTATAGAAATAAAGTAAATGATTAATATGTATTGGAAAAAAGAATTTACAAATTTAAACGAAATGATTTCATGAAATTAAATTAGCTATGAAAAGGTCCATCAATTAGATATGTAATTAAACATTGAAATTTAAGTGATGTAAATTTCCTTAGTGGTAGAAATAGAGGTAAGAAATTTTTTAATTATTACATATCGAAAAAATAGCAAATTGAAAGCATAATTGATTTCTTCAAATCAAAGAAAATATAAAATTTTATAATGGAAAACAAATGTAATAAGATATTAAAATTCAAATGATTTAAGTATCATTTTAGCCTTTATACGTAAAGTAGATATAAAGGCAGAAATATGAAATGATTATGTATCGAAAGGATACAAATAATTTGTTTTTATCAAATCAAATTTACTGTAAAAAGATTCAATAAAAAATGTAATAGAACATCATAAAAGTTTCAAGTGATGTAAATAACAAATTTGCCTTTGTTATTTAAACAAAGGTAGAAATATTAAATATAACTTCACACAAAATTAAGCGTAAATGATATGGGTTGTAAACAATAGGTATAGGCTAAGATTGTAGGGTTGTAGCATGTTTCAGTTTTGTATGGAGTGTTTTGTTAGTTAGTAGCATGGTATGGAGTTTCGTAGAGTTACAGTAGGCTTTCGTCATTTTTGGGAGGTGTCTGTTGTGGTATTTACGTAGTATGTTGTGGACAATTTTGTCGGTTCGGATGTGTTTGTTGAATTTTGTTTTGTAATAGATGGTAAAAGTGTTTGGTTTGTCCTGTTTCTTGTTTCTCCTTCTTCGTTTGTGACTGGTGTAAGGAAGGAAGGGGAAAGAATGTTTGTCAATCAGTGCCTGTGGGTAGTCAAGTGCAATAAGTCTGAGTGTGAAAAGTTTCCTGACAAAGTTGTAGTCGTTAAAAGTTGATGATAGTCTACTGTAACGTGTTGTTTCTGTTTTAATGATACCTGAAAAAATGTGTTCTGGGTGATTAGATGTAATATGAGGGTACATGTATTTGTGGTGAGGTTTTTGGTAAACTTGATAATGGGTTTTATGGTACATGATAGTGTGATGATTTAATGATATGGTGAGATCAAGGTAGTGAACTGAATGATGATTTGAGGTGAAAGTGATTGGGATTTGCGTAGGATATGTGGAAATGAGATTAGTGATTATGTGGTTACGGTTAGCATTGTTAGTTAGCATAAAACCATCATCTATGTAGCGACAAAAAATAAAAAGGCCATTAGTATTAGTATTGTTAAAGAAATTAAATTCGCTGAGTAAAAGTACAAGGTCGGCAATTTGCCTGCTGTGGTAGCTACCCATGGCTACACCTTGTATCTGTTGGAAAGTGTCTTTTCCAGCAGAAAAATAATTACGATTGTTAATGTAGCTGTTAAGGTTAAGTAAAAAATCGCGATATGTGTTAGGCAGGTTAAGAAGCTTGCAGCTAGAGACAATGGCATTAATGGTGTCTTTATATGAAATTTTTGTGTAGAGTGATGTAAAATCAAAAGTGGTTAAACAGTAGTCGTCAATGTCTTTAATGTTCTGTTTGTGTAAAAGGTCAAGTAGTTCTGTTGAGTTGTAGATTAGAGGGAATGGTATGTCGTTGCTAGTAAAAATGTTTTTCAGTTTCAAAATAATATTGTCTAGTTCTGTTCCTAAAAGTCGTGAAGGGTTAGAGGTTGTCCATGAGTGTGCTGTGATGATGGGTCGTCCAGTCAAGTCTTTAAGGTTATTGGTAGAGGCTGTCGTTGAGAGTTTGTGTACTTTAGGTAGAAGTTTCATGTATGGTAGTTGTAGTTGAGTTATGTTGTTGGTATTCAGTAGTTTCTGTTTGTCTGGGGAAATCAGTCTTTTAAAACGTGATTTCAGTCCTGTTTTCAGATCCTCTCCCGCGAAGGAATATATTTACCTTCAGTGAGTGCGTTACTCAAGTTTAGCTATAAAAACAGTTCTTTAACAAAAACAGACGAGTGGTTTATAATCTTTTAATTCCCTGGCTACGCTGGTGCTATTCCAAAACAAGTAAACATAAGACGAATTACAAACAACAAAACAACTTTCTTTACCGTTCTCGCCACTTTCGTTCACGCGCCTCTGTAAATCTTCCGCCATGGCGACTTCAGTTTTAAGTTTCTCGATTTCTCTTTCAAGTACTTGCATCTTGAAATTCCATTTATTTTCTGCCTGTTCCAATTTCATCAATGTGACTACATCCTCCTTTGGGCTGAGAAGAAGTAACGAATCCGAGTTCTTTCGACGTCTGTGCACTGGTGGCCTTTTCTTTTCATCAGAAGCTGCATGACGGTAAAAAAAAGAAATGTGATATATATCCTATTGAGGTTTAAGAGGAAAACTTGTTGCGTAGGCAGAGAAATCTTAATTAACTATCTCTAATAGACTATTTCAAATTGCGGAGCGAGTAGCCGCGCATTTTAGTATGGAACGTTTTATTTTTAGTTCACTTCCCTGTATTCATTGCGGCGCTTTTATTGAACATTCATGCTTGAATAGACCGTCGCAATGGCTCATTGATATGCACAAATGTCCGGCCATTCTGCCTGATGGAATTTTGGGGCGAGTGGCCGCGCATTTAAGTATCAGATGTTTTTATTTTAAGTAATGCTCCACATAAGAACTACCGTAAACTTCATTGTTCTGCGGCATTGGCTCTTTCCCACATAGAATACCTTTGATTTCAAGAATAGAGGAGGCGCTGATGGTTCATAATTACATTTCAGTATAAAAATAAAGAAAATCCATTTGCGTTAAACAAATTTTAGGAAATGTTCATGCTTAACCAATCAGAATAGCAGAAGACAATAGCTAATAATTTTGCTTATTTGATGAAGTTTCCCAAATACAATATCTTTTAAAAATAAAATTCCATGTTGTGCGATTGGGTCTCAAATTACTTGAAACCTTAAAAACATTAGACAAAATGCACCCTGAACCTTAACTTTTTAGCAGTTTTTGAGTCTAGGCCAATGAGATCACTAGTTGTAGCGCTTTCCTTCTTATGCGGATCATTATTTAAAAAAGTATCGGAAGATATCGGAAGATATAAAAGATATCGGATTCCCACACGGCAATCATGTAAAGCAGTTGTACTACTTTTAATTTTTAATTATTAACTTAACTGATGATTCTCCGTGTTTAAATAAAGATTTACATTTACAAGTATCGAAATAACTTCCACCACGAACCTTGAGAACAGTTCCATTAAACTTGCCAAGAAACAATGGGCGACACACCGCAAGGTTTGGCTTGGCGCCTTTTCGATCCCACAGTTCAATGCGCAGTCGCTCTTGCCTCAGCCTGCCAATCTCTTTCAAAGTGATCTATCCTCTCAGCAAACCCCCCACCGGTCAAAAGTGCGGCTATTGAATGCGTCCACCCAGCACAGAATCGACAGCTTCGTCAATGCTGACTTTTGGTTTCACTTGGCGAGTTACCTATAACTCCTTCGCATTTTTTTTTTTTTTTTACAACAATCCATTCAAAGGATTGATTTCCGTGGTTTTGAGAAGTCACACTCTCTTCCATAAAAGTACAGTCGGATGAAAAATAGTAACCTGGTCTCCATGAGGGTCTTCCCCGCTTTCAACATAGTGGGGTGGGCGTAGATACCCTGGGTCCCAGAGGTTTTTATTTTTTAGTGAAAACGGCGAGTTTGAGCGGCGAAGCCGCGACAACGAGGCGCAACGCGCCGAGAATTGTTTTGGTCCAGCCAATCGAAGTTGCTGTTGCATCATTAACTCCCGATCAGTAGAGTCTGGAAACAAGTAGGAGTAACCAATCAGCGACCTAGTTCAGATTCTGAACTAGATCCTCACATGGAAATGAGGTTGTATATTCGAGTGACCAGAGGACCGTCTCGCGAGCTTCTTCTAACCGTTTATGCGGTTAATTTCACTCATGATATTCAGAGAACGGACCTCTGGATCCAGGGTGGGGGGTAGAATGCCTTGCACAAGACTGGTAAATACATTCCAAGAATAGTCAAGTATTTAGTCACGTGACACACGATGAAATGGCGTTTTCGGAGGTTATTTCCAGCGAATGGTGGCTGGATTTGCTTCTGACAATCTAACGCCTGTTATTCAAACGTTTTACGTCACAAAACACGCCAGGATTGTTGGAGTATTTTGGACGCCTTGTGCTGGGGGTTGTACGGCCAGCCCGCCATTTTGAATGCTGAGTAGGCCGTGGGGACGAGAATGGGAAAACAGCGTCCCGTCCGTCTGGTAACCGGAAACACATGCAATATTTTTGTTCTGTCTCACCTTGATTTTGCTGAAGCATCAGATCAAGATAAGCTTCTCTGTACTCTTGTTCATCGACATACACAGTCACCTCAATGTCTTCTCCACTGGCCAGCTGTTTGATTTCTTCAGTTACAAGGAACTCTTGAAGACGATGCTTCAGTGTTCCGTTCTTGTAGATGCTCCATAATTCATTCAAAGCAGATGGTGTTTCTGCTTGAACTGTGAAGCAGAGAGAGCTTTTTTCACTGAGCTCAACAAGTTTCGTATAAGCAGGTATAATAACCTTGTCGAAAGCATCACTGAATTCTTCAAAACTGGTACAACTGCGCAGAGCCAAACCACTGCCAACCAATACAATACCACCAGCAAGCGTACGGAAATTACACACCAACCTCACAGCTGTGAAGGAACAACACATGAATATATGTTACAGGTAAAATCCGGTTTCAGATAAGAGCAGTATTCAATATCGCTCAAGCAGTTTAAGGCCTGGGTTTAAACTCTTCTTCTGCCTTAACGCACACATCGGCGATATGCCAGCGAATTTTCTTCGTAGTAGTTAAATAAATTAGCTTTTCCAATGGAGGTTGAATATATTTAACCTTCTACGTTTGGAATGATTGTCCTTGAGTTTAAAAATTACAGTTATATATAATCAAAGGTTAAATTTTGGACTTAAAAATAACCTTTGTCCTCAGAAATTTTTTTAGCGAACCATGGAAGATCATTCCAAACGTGAAGGGCTGGAAATAGTTAATCTGCATCAGAAAAGCGTTTTTATTTTATGTTTTCTCTTAAGCCCATCAGCTATTTGTTAAATATTTGCTATTTTAAGAAAAATGGCCACGTGACATGTCACGTGACTTATGGAAAACCTTACTATACTTAAAAATGATAAGAACGATAAGACCTTTCTATGTGCCAAATTTCAATTCAGTTCCATTCTCTTTGTTAAAGTTATCACGAATAAACTGTTTTCCCAGTAAGGTCCTTTGACCCAGGCCTTAAACTACTTGAGTCGGTTAAATGTGTAACCAGTATTTAATCTGAGGTAAGCCAACCCTAACCCCAACACAAAGCTAACTCTAACACAACGTTAACCCTAGCTAAATCTAACACAAAGTTAACTCTAACACAAAGTTAACCCTAGCTAAATCTAATACAAAGTTAACTCTAACACAAAGTTAACCCTAGCTAACTCTAACACAAAGCTAACCCTAGCTAACTCTAACACAACGTTAACCCTAGCTAAATGTAACACAAAGTTAACCCTAGCTAACTCTAACACAAAGCTAACCCTAGCTAACTCTAACACAACGTTAACCCTAGCTAAATGTAACACAAAGTTAACCCTAGCTAACTCTAACACAAAGCTAACCCTAGTTAACTCTAACACAACGTTAACCCTAGCTAAATGTAACACAAAGTTAACACTAGCTAACTCTAACACAACGTTAACCCTAGCTAAATCTAACACAAAGTTAACCCTAGCTAAATGTAACACAAAGTTAACCCTAGCTAACTCTAACACAACGTTAACACTAGATAAATCTAACACAAAGCTAACCCTAGCTAAATCTAACACAAAGTTAGCCCTAGCTAACTCTAACACAAAGTTAACCCTAGCTAAATCTAACACAAAGTTAACCCTAGCTAAATCTAACACAACGTTAACCCTAGATAAATCTAACACAAAGCTAACCCTAGCTAAATCTCTAGGTCCTCTAGCAGAAAGCTGACCATAGTTAACTCTAACACAAAGCTAACCCTAGCTAACTCTAATACAAAGCTAACCCTAGCTAACTCAAACACAAAGCTAACTCTAGATAGCTCTAACAAAAAGTTAACCCTAGCTTAATCTCTAACACAAAGCTAACCCTAGTTAACTCTAACACAAAGTTAACCTTAGCTAACTCTAACACAAAGCTAACCCTAGCTAACTCTAACACAAACTGAAGTTAACCCTAGATAACTCTAACACAAAGTTAACCCTAGCTAAATCTCTAACACAAAGCTAACCCTAGTTAACACTAACACAAAGCTAACCTTAGCTAACTCTAATTCAAAGCTAACCCTAGATTACCCTAACACAAAACTAACCATCACAGCACTGGCCACATGTATCTTTGTGCTAGTAGTGACAGTTAGCTTTGTCCTAGGGTTAGCTTACCTACTTTACCTAGATTGAATACTGGGTATTAAACCGGCGATATTTAATACTGATTCAACCTGAGAATGGATTTTACCTGCAACATATACACATTATCATATTCATCATTTAACAGGTATGATAGAATTCACAATTAAGGCCTGGGGCAAAAGTCGAATCTATTTCGCGTCGAATTTATTAAAAATGGGTTGGGCAAAGAGTCGGCTTAATTCCAGCGTGGTGGCAAACATCGAACCTGCGTCGATCCTATTTCACAAGTTGCACTTCATTAAAACATGGGAATAAGCACGTGTCCCCGTGCTATTCACTCGATGCGCGGCGAGTTACTGCTAGGACGTGCTAGCGAAATCTACCCGGGTCTACCCATTTTAGTTTTCTTGGTTGAAGCCGTTCAAAATTGATAAGTTCACCAACTCACCTACAGTTCTAGGTCTCCTGGTGAGAAACAATAATTTTATGCGCCCACGCGGCGCTCACGCGCGTCCTTTATCATCATCTTGTCTTTTTTCGGCCTATTTTCACTCAATTATAGTTGAAGGAAGAAAACGTTCAAACTTTCATAGGTTTTGACGTTCAAAGTGACTTCTTTTGTCGGCGTTTAGAGTGCTTGTTCTGTATAATACGTGGAGCGGTCTTTGCGTGATTTAGGTCTCGTGGCGTTGACCCGTGCATAAATTTGATCTTTCCGGTTGTCTTGTTTAATATTAACGGCTTGTATGTTTCGATTCAAATCAGAATAGTGTCTCTGAGAAAAAGAAATACCGGCCTTTACGAAGTAGTTTTGCGTTTGTAGACTTGTATATTTGATTATTTTACCAAAGAAAAGGCGCTAGATTTAAATTCAGGCTAAATAACGCAAACGCAGGAGATGCTCACTCCGTCGATCATGAGCCGCTAGGCAAATTAACCCATGGGGCATTGCAAGTCGTGACGCACACCGCCTGCTGAAACGCCGAACCACTGTCGCATTATCTGACTTGGCAAGTCGAACTTTATGCTGGAGTCGAACCAATTTAATTTGAGTCGAACTTAATTGCAGCAAACATCGCACCATTAATGCGCCTATTTCAAAATTCATAGGTTCGACAAATTAAGTTAGACTAATTTTAGATTCGACGTTTGCCCCAGGTCTAAGATAATCATATATATCATTTCACATAATAATGATTTGTAAATAGGCCGCGCCGGTAGACAAAATGTAGTTCTTTAGAAGTCTTTGAAGGTTTCCAATTAATAAATGTATTAAAACGCCATACATACATTTCATATGCATAGTTGAAGGAGTGCTTTGTTGCTTCTGATCGAAGACCATTGCTTGTTAGATTTTGCTATAAAATTCATTAACTCTTTACGTATCACGCACATTCAGCCATTACGGGGGCACTGAGCCATAACGCTTCAGATCTCAGTTTCGTTTTCAATTTGATTCCTGTCTGACTTACCTCCTATCAAGGTTCCTGCCGCCCGTTTCAACGAAGAAATGACTCCAACTGACTGAGCTGAAATCACGCAAAGATAAATTGAGATAATTGTATAATGAACTATAATTCTAATATTACACTGAAATCAACGACATCAATAGTTTGACGTGTCAGTCGCTTTCTCGCTCACTTCAGACTACGAAATTAACTGCTCTGGATGAAGAAGGAGTCAGTAACAGTATAAAAAGCTCATTCTTACAGGCCCTCGGCAAAGTGCAAGGAAATCGCAAGTTTCGCGACTACACTGGGGCAGTAGAATGCTGGGCCATTATTGAAAGCGTATGTATGAGATGACTCGTTTGGTCGGCAGTAGATGTAAGAACGAGAAATGACTATAAATGCGCTTTGTACATGTGGATCGTTTCGCTCGTTTGGATTTGGTTGTAAAGAACGAGAAATTATATTGTAAACGTGATTTAAAATATCTGGCTCCTTGGGCTCGGCAAGAAGCAAACCAGTCAGCTCGTTTGAAAGATATAGATGGTCTTGTATTCTATAGCCCAACCATGAAATAAATAAGTAAACAAGCAATTATGACCGTGTAATAACCTCCGGCTTATAAATTTCAACGGCGCTGCATACCTTTTCTTTTGATTTCAAACTCGACCACCTTCTTTAACAGTGATCGTTTCTTCAACATCGTCAATATTTCTTTCAACTTGACAAGGCGGTCAATTCCAAGACAGTTCTGCTTTTCAAGTTCTTTAAATAACGTGAGTACATCTTGAATGCTGTCTTCACTGCCCTTCGGTATGTCGTATCTGCACATGAAAACCAATCTTGGTAGCACGTTCGCATCAAGTTTCTCGCTGATCTCAAAAAGCAAATTATTATACTCGTATTCAGACATTTTCTGAAAAGCGAAGGTACCCTAAGATACCCTAAGGGCAGGGAAAACCTACTCTCTTCAAATTCGACTCGTTTACTAATCAAACATGGCGGAGATCGAACGAAGGATGTCAAATTACATTGCGCGACAACAAGGTTGCTAAAAGAATTGTCACGCGAATTTCGGGGGCGGTATCACAGTGATGCGGTATTTTGTTCCATGCGACACGCTTACGACATGCTTTCGACATGACTTGAGTTGATTTACACGGAGTAATTCGTGTTGTAAGCATGTCGTATGCATGTTTTAAGCGTGTCGCATGCGACAAAGTTGTACCGTGTAAATCGGCCCTTATAAACCCTCAAAAAATAGAACTGCGCGCGCGTTGATAAACCTCCACATATACAAAAATATAGCTTTGGCTGCATCTTTCACCATAGCACCAGGTCCGGCTACAAGCTTGCCTTGTATATCAAACTTAAGAATACATATCCCAGCTGTACGGCATATTGTAAAACCGTAAAACCAGGACTGGAGTGGAGTGGAGTGGAGTGGAGTGGATTTGTAAAACATGTACTGGATTTGTAAAAGGTGGATTTGTAAAAGATCGGATTTGTAACGTTTTACAAATCCACCTTTTAGAGATCCACGTTTTACAAATCCACCTTTTACAAATCCACCTTTTACAAATCCACCTTTTACAAATCCAGTCCATGTTTTACAAATCCAGTCCAGTCCATTCCACTCGACTCCAGTCCCGGTTTTACAATATGCCTACCTACCTACCTATGCTTCATTAATTGTGACTTATTTATAATTTATATTATAGAATTTGCTGACTAGATACACCAGGATCGGGTGCCTTCGTATTTTCTGTTGGCCTTTGCAGTTACTAACCATTTATCTATTTTAAAGGGTAAATAAATGGTTGATGTAGGTGAAGGTAAGACGTGGAATGAGATTTTGAATAATATTTGACCGAGACTCACCGCAAAATACGAGTCCGTCAATTTGCGAAATGAATAAACGAAAATTAGTGACAAGGTAGAACACCAAAGAAAAATCCTTCTCCTTTTAAAGTTATTCACGGGAGCCGGCTATCACAAAATGTAGGTACAAGAAGGACGAGAAACGCGTCCTGGGGTCAATTCAATAATACTTTTACAAGTGTAATTTACAAGCGCGGCTATTGTTTTCAACCTCTGAAACAATGGCAACACTGGTAACAATGGCTAACCATCTACAAGTAATCACAATAAAACATCAGAAAGTAACGGCAGTTCATTAGGACCGAATATTAGCACTCCTCCTCTCGGAGAAGAATACGGTGGCCGAGGAGGACCACTTTCAACTTACCGGTACGGATAGATTTTTAGATTTTGGCTCCTTAATATCCTCCACATGTGTATAAATCACATTTTAAAAACAGCTTTTTTAACGAATGTTTTGGAGTAACCGTAAGAGCGATAAAAAGAAGAAATCGCGCCGAGTAATGCGGTAAGCGCCCCACTGGTATCATGGAAACCTGCATTTACGATCCAAAAGGGCACTGATATAAGGCCGGGTGAGATGATTTAAGGCCGGGTGAGATGATTTAAGGCCGGGTGGGATGATTTAAGGCCGGGTGAGATGATTTAAGGCCGGGTGAGATGATTTAAGGCCGGGTGGGATGATTTAAGGCCGGGTGAGATGATTTAAGGCCGGGTGATATGATTTAAGGCCGGGTGGGATGATTTAAGGCCGGGTGGGATGATTTAAGGCCGGGTGGGATGATTTAAGGCCGGGTGGGATGATTTAAGGCCGGGTGGGATGATTTAAGGCCGGGTGGGATGATTTAAAGCCGGGTGGGATGATTTAAGGCCGGGACGATTAATTAACGACAAGGCGTTTGTTCGAGCAAATACAGTCGGACCTCCATTAAGCGGCCACCCTCGGGACTTTGAAAACTGGCCGCTTAATAGAGGTTAGCCGTTTAATAGCGGTACAATATAAATTGGATAGAAATGGCAGTCAACGTCATTATTGCCTCTATATAGCAAAACGCTTGTTGAAAAGTGAACATATGTGAAGATAAATGCAAAAATCATTGAAACCAAAAATTAAGTGCCCTGTATTTGCGCATTTCAAGTCCGTGCAAAGTTCAAGCTCTAACACAGAGCATGTAATTGATAAGTAGAGTATTTTGTATTGCGGCTTATGACTTGTCATTATAGTGGAGATTAAATCGCAGTTCTTGTTGTTGTCAGTTATCACCTTCATATTATCTGTCACCATTTCGCTTGAAAAGATAATTTGCTGGCCGCTTAATAGAGGTAAAAAAACAATAAATACTAAACTTGCAACAGCAAAAAGGTGGCCGCAGCCGCTTAATAGAGGTGGCCGTTGAATAGAGGTATCGAATACAGCACTTTACTGACAAATAATTCGGGACTTTGGAAAGTGGCTGCTTAATGGAGGGTGGCCGCTTAATAGGTGGCCGCTTAATAGAGGTCCGACTGTACGCTACATCACAAACATTTCAAATTATCGATTAGTGATCGACTTCTTGATGACGTTTTACAACTGATCGTCCCCATGAGGAATTTCCGAAGCAGGGACTGCAAAATTTCTGAAAAGACAACGTGTCACAATTCAAGAAGAATGAACATCAAGATAAATTATAAACGCGTTAAAAACACACTTTGTTTACTGCCAAGAATATTTATTATTGTCGAAAGGGCAAGCGCCCAAGGCGTTTGTTCGAGCAAGAGCTACATCACAAAATTTTGTAACTATCGATTAGTGATCGACTTCTAAATGACATCACTGATCACCCATTTGTTATTTCAGTTACAGGGAATGCAAAATTCCTTAAAACACAACGGGTCAAAATTAAAGAACAATAAACATCAAGATAAATTTTAAATGTGTAAAAAAACACACACCATTTTACATGTGACAGATGTGTATTTTATTGATAGCGCAGCTTTCACAATTTTGTATTTTTACTGAGGATTTCATTGTTCATTTTTATTATAAATACGTTACCATAGAAACGCATGACCGTACAATCGGTCATTTTGGGGAGCCAATTCAATTATGTCTGTCAATCAAGAGCGTCCAGTCCTGCACAGGCTTCTCGCATCCAAAACCACAGGCTTCCTTTTTCCGATGTGAATGCCCAGATTCAGTTACAATAAATATGATACAAACCCATTTCATCAATTATAATCCAGTAAAAAAAAATTATCTAGTAATTCGTGATTAGTCATATCTAAGTGGATTATGTGAATGTAAATCCGGCCACTGTATAGGTGTTGTATACTTTCTCCATGGACACGATATAAGCCGCGGTCCGGATGTCCAGTCCAAGGTTGTATTCTTCCGCACAGCGCATGATTTGCTGAGGAAAAAAAAGGTAATGAAAGTCTGTATGAGTGATCTGTTACTTAGTTTTGTTTGTAAAGAATTTAAAATAAAGAAAACGCCAAGAAAACAAGAATAAAGCACAGACATGCCTTAGATATTATCTATTTTACGACGAAACGGTGCTTTTCTTCTTCCTACAAGTTTCGCGCCACAGAAAACGGGTAGAAAAATACACGACTAGCTAAAACAATAAATGACATTTGACCACATCAAGACAAAGCTAGTATACGCAAACGCAATAAGAACTCTTCAACCTGACTACGTCAGATTAGCAATAAATAGCTTCTGTAACTGTTTAGTACGCAGCAACCCGCCACGATTAACTCTAGTTATTTGCGGGTTGCTAGCATATTTTGTTTTATTATTTGAAAATAAATTGTTGTTGTTGTTGTTGTTGTTGTTGTTGTATAAAGAAGCAGTTTGTTTCCTAGCAAATGAGAAGAGGGTATTATGAACACGTGATCTTTAACGTTACCTTGGCTGATCTCTCCATTGTGAATTCCAACCCAGAATGCACTATGTCTCTTTCGGACGCGCCCTGTAAACAAGAAAAGAAGCAGCGACAATGTCAATTGTAAAACGCTATTGAGCCTTTGGGAAATGGGCGCGCTATAAATCATCATTATCATTATTAAATGGGTGTTCGTCATACACAGTAGCTATTACCTGTTCGGCAATTGCTTTTTAATGAGTGCTGCAATAAAAAAATGGAGCAAACTCTGGAATCCCTCCAACCGTCTCAAGCTCTCGGTATTTTGAACAGACACATTTGGACAACAATTTACAAAAGTGAAACCCGGCCTTATAACTAGCACGACCACTTTTTAAACAACTAAAACCCCACGATTCGTGTTCAGTCTCATTTGAAAACTTGTTAATTCAACCTCCCCGGTCTTTTTATCTTCCCTCAGTGGTCGCAGTAACATCCCCATTGTACAGGCATTTATCGGATAATTTTTCGTTTCCCATTGTTTTTGGCCTTAGATCTTCAAAGTTGGTAAATGTAGAAAAAAACAAAATCATGTATGCGATACCGCATCTTAATATCACAGCATTGCTGTCAATTTTCATATGAATTTTTTAACTTACCGCAATCTTACTAAGGAAGTCCGCCGATGGCTTTATCGGAATAGGTTGCTTTTTGAAATGATTTTCCAAGCTTTCCTGGACGCTAGCTGTTAAGAGAATGGTAAAATATAGATACGTCACGTTTCATCAAGATTCGTTCTCCAAATGATCGATAGCAAGTGAGCAGTACTTTCTTTTGTTGCTGTTTATATGTGGATGAAATCCAATTTCAGGCCGTGCTGTTTGTTATCCTCTAACCTGTTTAACTTTTTACTGCACAAAGTGGACAACAGCTTCTAGAAGCCCTAAGTACGGCATTTGTCATTTTACGGTTTGGGGAAAACTGATGGCAAAATCTTCCAGTATTGATTTGAGCATGTATGGAGAGAGTATTTTGCATACCTAAAAGATTAAAGTTTGCTTCCTTCTCGTATTTCCACGTCAGTCTTCCAAAACTGACGTGATTGATGTTCTTTAGCCATTCAAAGTAGGACACTGTTACACCGCCAGCATTCAGGTACAAATCCTGCGAAACAAGTATTAATACATAAGAGGTAGGTTTCTAACTAAACTGTATTGCTGCGCCGGTGAGGGAATAAAACAGGAAAATGCGGTTTTATCAACTGAGTTGATCGAGTGCATTGGCCACCGTAAAAATAGTCAAAAGCTGACGTTTCGATCGCCAGCCCTTAGCCAGAGCGTCATCTTTTTAATCTCTTTACGATGACTGACCAATCTACCTTACAAAATCAACCGAGTTCATAAAACCAAATTTAAAGAATCTGACCCACCCAGTTTGCATTGCGCGCCTACGTTGGTTCATCCGCATTTTCAGGACCCCCGAAAGTCCATACTGTATTGTAGATGAGAAATTCACCCGTGCAAGAGGTGATATGCTTGCCCAAATATGGAATAGAGCCGTATCATAACAATAAGATAAGCGCGCAATGCAAACTGGGTGGGTCAGACTCTTTAAGTCTGATTAATACAGTCAGTTCAACTTCTTCAAACTGGCTGGAGAACGAATAGGTATTATCATCAGCAGAGCGGACATACAAAATAAAAACGTTATAACCACACTCCAGTCACAGGCCTGCAATGCCAACAAACAACTCTAGTTTGCATGGCTGACCTTATTCCGTACCTTATTTTTATGATATCTCTCCAAAAACAAAAGGCGTTAACTTTTCTGACGTTACGAAAGTTTGAAGTGACATTTTACTTGAGAAAACTCTAGATTTTAAGCTATTTTTCCATTTTTTTAAAGACGACTAAGGTGTTGAAACGAAGCGATTGGGTGCTCTTGAAGGTTGACAGGCTTACATGGGTTAAATGAAGCAATTGCCCCCTTTAAAGTATTTACCGGAATGACAAGTGTATTGTTTTCAATGAGAATTTTTTCTGCTGCTGGAGTTGTCGGTCCGTTGGCACCCTCAGCAATTACCTGCAAAGAGAAGTAAACCAAAGTTTACAAAATAACAGATATGAAATTGAAAATGGCAGTGTTAATTATCTTTAAAATCTTTTTATGGGGAGGTGAATCATATGGTACATGCACGTTAAAATAATAAGTGCTAAATTGCCGATTATGTCAACACTTTTTTTTACAAGTGACAGTCCTGGGGAAAATCAAAACAAATAATGCTGCATGGAAATTAACTCAGCAATGAAGCACGCTTATTGGTCTCCAAATGCTAGGCTATCACTTCATATATATCCTAACACATGTAGTAGAGTGGTCGCCAATGAAGCATGCTTATTGGTCTCCAAATACGAGGCTATCACCTCATATCCTAAGACATGTAGTAGAGTGGTCGCCAATGAAACACGCTTATTGGTCTCCAAATGTTAGGCTATCACCTCATATATATCCTAAGACATGCAGTAGAGTGGTCGCCAATGAAGCACGCTTATTGGTCTCCAAATGCTAGGCTATCACCTCATATATATCCTAAGACATGTAGTAGAGTCGTCGCCAATGAAGCATGCTTATTGGTCTCCAAATGTTAGGCTATCACCTCATATATATCCTAAGACATGCAGTAGAGTGGTCGCCAATGAAGCATGCTTATTGGTCTCCAAATGTTAGGCTATCACCTCATATATATCCTAAGACATGCAGTAGAGTGGTCGCCAATGAAGCATGCTTATTGGTCTCCAAATGTTAGGCTATCACCTCATATATATCCTAAGACATGCAGTAGAGTGGTCGCCCACAAACATGTACAACTTTGTCCCCAGGGCATTCTCCACTTTTAAAATGACGGAGTGGGTGAATTACTCCAAACATCCTGGACTATTTTTTTGCATAAAACATAACAAAATGTCTTCATCTCGTTCAATTGCTGGATTAATTAATTAATTAATTGTCGTATTTTAATAATCGAATAACCTACCTTTGCTTTAATTTTGTGTGCATTTTTAATAGTAATTTGCTTCTCATTGGCAGCTGGGACTAATATGTCACATTCAGCTTCTAAAAGGTTTTCTTCAGTCATCTAAAACAAGCAAATAAAAATGAAACAAATGTAATGCACACGTACATGGCAGTCTGGATGAAGAGCATGTGGAATCATTCCTTGTACATTGTACTATGAACCGGGTATAGCGCAAGGGTATTCGCAGTACAGCTGATACCTATTTATACTGTAAGACCACTGTAGAGACTACAGAAACTGCCTGTTTAACTGAATGTCCATGTTAAGTGGGTTAAATATCATAATGACAGAGGTCATTTGTGCGACTAATTGTTTTAAAAGGCAAATGAAGTACTTTTTAAGCCTCTAATATGACACTTAAAAACGATTGAAAAAAAATTGTGTGTAGCTGTGTGACATAGTCCATTTGACAAATTTTCAACCCATAGAACTAGAAAAATTGTGCGAATATAAAATAAAGAAATGATCCTAGCAGTTGTGTTTGCAATTTAAGCAATTGGAAAGAAGCCTAAAAAACTCTGGGCTTCAACGATATTTGAACCCATGACCTCCGCGTAACTGGTGCGATGAAGCTAACAAGGTTAATTCTGTATAGACTGCATTAGTGAACTGTCCATTGACACTAAGAAATTAGGCGAGTCTGTATAAAGCAGGTTAATTTTAGAGAAAATGTATGCCATTTCCCCAGGACCAAGAAGATTGTCTGTAAAAAGATGTCTGTATTACACGCATGTCAGCGGTGATTGATTGTACTTGAATAGGCCATTTCCGAGTTGCTTTTCGTCTTGTTATCAAAGCGAGGCTTGGTGCACAACCTTTCATATGAAAATTAGTTTTCATTCTCATGTAAATAAAACTAATTTTCACATGAAAGGTTGTGCACCAAGCCTCGCTCTGATAACGAGACAAAAAGCAACTCGGAAATGGCCTATTGTTTATAAACTGTTTTAAAACATCTTTATAACAATGCAATGCTTGACAAAAAAAAGCAACCAAAATGACATGTATTAAGATTTACTTTACAAAGAATGTGGAAGACAGTACAGTATGTTACAAAAATGTTATTTCATTTTGTTTAAAAGGCCCATTAAGATAGGGAAAAAAAATTCAAGTTGAACATTAATATAATAAATACAAACCTTAGCTCCAGGAAAGCCCTTCACTGATCCATCGTTGTCCTTTAAAACAAAAATTATTTGTAACAATAATTATTAGAAGTCATTAGTTGAAAAACAATTTAATTATTGAATGAAAAAGTTGAAATGACATCCAGTTAGAGTAGAACTTGATTTTGTTACAAAAGATAAATGCTACATGTACATGTATGTACATGCTAAATGAAATGAGAGCTGTAGGCGCAAGCTTCTAGGAAAGTCCAGGGGCATGCTCAACCAGAAACCTTTTTTATTTTACCCTACCCTCTAAAATGCCATTTGTTGCATTCCTGAGACTCTAAAAGTGTTTGTGAAGTCAATACAAACTTTGAAGTTTGCTGATCTTTCATTATTGTTCTTCTCTCATATATTAAAAGAAAAATATCACATTCATCAGGTGAGCTGAAAATTAGGTCCAGGCCTACAGGCCTACAGGCCTGTACATGTAGGTTCACTATTCTAGCATTGTGTACATGTAGGTCCCTTTTAATAACACTGAAATATTCAACTCTTTGTACATGTACATGCATGTACAACTGGGCATAATCAGGTGTTTGGGTTAAAAGAAAAATTAATTGCACTGCATTAAAAACGTTCTGTCATACCAGTTTATAGTCTTCAAGTTCCTTAGGGTCAATTCCATCTTCATTGTAGAGATTACCATCTCTCTCCATAACGCCAATACACTTGGCTCCAGCACGATGGAGGTATCGGCAGGTGTGAAGACCCACATTACCAAATCCCTATTAAGCAGCAATTGTACATGTAATAGTCTATTAAATACTTGACACCTGCTGACTCAAACCCTTAAGGCCCGGACACACCGTGCAACTTTTCTTGCAACCCTGCGCGCAAAAAGATTTTTGGGGGGTGTCACATGATGCAATTTGTTGTGCGCAACGTAGCAAAAGTAGAACTCGATTCTACTTCAATCTGAAACTGTTGTGGGTAACAATGCAAAAGAAGTTGCACCATGTCTCCAGGCCTTTAAGGTTTACAATAACTTGTTCAAGAATGGGTAAACTTGAGGCTACTAATAGTAAATCAGTCTGTTGTTTTTGTTGGTTCTTCATGTTGCATTTCATTCCTGTCATTGTTGCAAAACGCAATGGCCCTGGCACTAGATCACTCCTTTGAGGGGAAAAATGTCTCTGATTGCTCATGCAAGTTTGCATGAGCAATCAACAAGATTGCATGAAGCACAATTGCACTTGCTATTGAATTAAATTTAGAAAATTTCCAAGCTATAATGTGATAAATATATGTTGTCTTATGGAAGCCAGTGGTAGCCCAGGTTGTAATAATAAACTGACTTGGATGTCAAATTTTTGATTGGGGCACCAAACAATTCACTAAGCTTGGCTCCAAAATCTCAGCTTTGGGGTCTTTACCCAGATGCTCGGAATTCTTCTTGGGCAACAACCTTGCATTGTATTAACAGAAAACTAACGTAACTTGTATTTTAATCTGTTGACAACCAGTCTAGCAAATACCTGAACTATAAATGTTTTACCACGAAGTCCCGGTTCTAAGCCAACTAAGTGAGCATATTTTTCTGTAAAAAGAAATCAATAATAAGGCAGGGAAATATACAGTTAACAATTTTCAACCCATAGCTTGAGCTACAATCTACTACAACAGGCATATTTATAGCCAAGCAGAGTTGCCGTCCATCAGAAATTAATTATTACCCATCTTTTCACTGACCATGCATATTTACTAATTTTCAGTGACCAAACGTCAAAAATAGATCCTTAATAGGCCACTTCGAAAAATACCATAATACTCACTTTAAAGTGCAGGTTTGGGTGGTGCTTGAAGTAAGCCTGATTTTCCAATTTCTTTTGTTTTTAGCACAAACTGCACGTGCTATGCTTCAACTTCTTGGCAATTTGCATACGGTGCACATTTGCACATTTGTATATGAACACACAATGCAACGTCCTAGCGTTTCTACATGTACTCTGAATTCCACTGTGCCATTCTAACAAATTAAAGGAGCCTTGAATAATTACACCCCACCCCATACAAATCTCTGATGTCAGTTAATACTGGTAAGTGATCTTGAATGTCAAACTTACCTGAATTAAGAAAATTATCTATTCCATGGAAGACACCCTAACATAAATAAAGAATGAGTGATCATCAGCTGATTCATTTTTCAGTTACTATTACATGTGTATGAGTGTGTATTGTATAGCCACCTCATAGGTAGCTACATTTTTCTTACTACTGTCTCCCAAGAAGCTTCGTAACCCTTGACAGCAGTGCCACCTTAAGAGTACAGACATATCAGGGAATATAAAAAAAATGTCTACAGTCCATTGACATACAACTGTAACAGGAGATTACATTGAGGTTACATTCATTCGATTACATTTTATTTTCACCAAGATTACATTGACCAAGATTACATGACGGCAAGTGTGATGAAGTCATCATTTTATTGATAGCAATGATGACATAGCATGACTCCGTGCGATAAGTTAAAATAATTATTCGCCAAAGTGAAGGTGAATATTGTGGTGGATAAAGTTGCCAAGCCACAAAAAGGTGAAAGAAACATTATGTACTAATATTGAACTAAGTGGGAGGGCCAGATGGCAGATGGGAAAACATTTGGCTTGAGGTCATGGCATGCAGACTGAGCTTAGCAAGGTCTGTACACCATGACCAAGTGCCAAATATTTTCCCATTCGGCCCGACCTAACTTAGTCAATAAGTGTTTTATCGTATGACCAATTTAAAGACAAAAATGCATGAAATTTTAACATATAAGGTGGTTCGCTTTTGTAGTAGGGTAGTACGGCTTTTTCTGGTCCCACTCACATACATGTAAATGCATAAATTATACAGCCCTCATATGGGACTTTCATCAATGGTTTTGCAAAGAAAAGGCTCACAGGGCAGTATGGATAATATGATAATCACCACTCTTGACTTATTGACACTGACAGACTGGTGAATAATTCACTGGTTTGGCATAATTACACGTACACTAATAATGATGATAAAGATGATAATGAGAAAAGCTAAACATTAAAGCTGCAATTACTCATCCAAGTTTGGCATGCTCATTGGTGACACAATACTTTAATGAAAAACTGTATAGTGAAAAGAAACAGTTTTAAAAGGTTGCACCATCTCTGCAAGCAAAAATTATTTGTGAAGCTTCCATTGTTTACACAGTACATGTACAAAACATTACCCGTCCTGTGGCTGATATTCTTCCGTGGATTCCACCAAGATGAACTGGTTTTCCAGTGACGCAAGCATAGGCATTCAAATTGCCATAACCTGCAATGATCATTAAACATATTCAATACACAGTTTATTTGGTTGTGGGAGATGTGTTCTAGCTCGATCCTACCATTTATTTTCGTGGGGTTTCAAATTTCGCAAAAATCACTTCAAATTGGCCAGCTAAATGTTGTTGATACATGTACATATTTGCATTCAACAGTTCAAGAAGAAAAATAAGTCATCACAAATAGACTAAAAGAAGTAAGAATTTTGTAAGTCATTAAAAATATAAGGGACTCCCTCCACCACCACCCTTTCTTGGAACTTGACTCTAAAATAAATTGAAAATCTTAAAATTGTCATAAATGTACATGTACATAATTTGTAGCTGTTAAACCTTTTTTTTTCTGTTTTTGTCAAAAGATGTAATTAAATTATTTCCATAGCATTAAAATATGTTTGTTTGTTTGTTTGTTTGTTTGTTAAAAATACATATAGTTGCATTTCATTGTTAAAGAAAAAAAATATGTATGTAAAATAAATGATCATGACTTTTTTGCGGTCCCCTGGTATTGGAGTTTGGAGATAGGCAATAGGCCTTACACAGAGCAGCCCATGGATGTTAATTAGGTACATGTACATGTAGGGCATGAGGGGCCACCCTATAAAAAAAACAAAAATCCTGCTTTATGACAGTCAAATCTGAAGGTGAAGTTCATACTCTAGGCTATAATTATTATTTAGTCACATCTGCTCATATTTGCATGATCTGATGCACTGTTAATTAATTTTAATTGTCTTGCCAACAAAAACAACATAAAGAGAATTGATATCTAGCACCAAGGTGTGATCATCAGGCCCCTGAATCAAGCACATTTATCACTTTAATTGCCACTGTACTATTCAGAAAATGCACCTCCATTATATACCGGTACATACTGTACATTACAGCTCACACTTGCAAGCAACATACAATTACAACCAACTTAATACATTCAAATATCTCTTCACAATAATGCAGAACATTTTGTAGTTTTTATTTAGTTAAAATGATATTTTAACAAAGTTAACCGTCACGAGCTTAGCGGGCAGTCCTCCTGGTCAGCGGTCACGTGTTCAAGTGCAGGCTCACATGGTTGGATCCAGCTTTGTTTCAGCGTGTTTTAACGTTCTTGTTAGTGGTGTGTGAGCAGCTCGCGCTGCTCGTTTTTTCTTTTCTTGGGCGGTTAGCATTTATAGCGGTTGCCTTTTAGCAGCTCGCGCTGCTGGTTTTTAAACAACAGTTTGTCTGTGTTCCCCCCCCCCCCCCCTCCCTCTTTTCTCCTTCCACAGATTCTATCAGCGCAACGGGTGCCTGGAATGGGGGCTCATGGCTGGGTTGCGGGGATTCGCCAGCCATGGGAGTGGTATTCTATCTAGGGGTTGGCTGGCCACAGTGGAAGCCCTTGGATATCCCAGGCACCCACCTTCCATTGAAGCGAGGCGGCGGGTTAATTTGTAGTTCTGACCAGCAAACAGATCATAAACCACTTTAAATTTAGAATTTAGATATAATTACCTAATGTCATATCAAATGAGTCAGCAATCCAGCTCATTTCTCTCTCCCCAGTCCCCATGTCTGGTGCAGGTACATCAAGGCCTGGACCAATGAAATTCTTCTTAGCAAGTTCAACTGTGAATCGGCGTGTGATCTTCTCTAGTTCATGTTGCTTTAAAGATAAAAAAGGCAATATTGTATTGTCAAGAACGAGAGTCTTCAAGATACCATTCTGCATGTTTATCATGAATTTTGCTACTAATTTTTTTTAATTTAAAAACATCCACAACAGTTTTGTAGTTATTTGAATATGTTAGCCTAAATTACAATATTACTGTGCAATAAAAAACATGTAATGTCGGTTTCATCTACTTGTAAGTCGAGGACACATACTGAAAAAACATGATCTAATTGGATAAACACTGTATGGTGTGCTATTACCCTAGCTTGTAACAATTTTAGCGTGATTGCATCGCGATCACGGTTAACAATGCGCCACGATCTTGAATAGTGGTGCCCAAAACGCACAGCAATTGCGGCGTCATCAATTGTGGGCAATCGCGCGGTGATTGTGGAGAATGTGCCGTGATCGAGCCAGGCTGCCACATTATAACTGATAGTGACATTGCACCATGATGCTAAAATCACCATGATGCTAAAATCGCCATGATGCTAAAATCGCCATGATGCTAAAATCGCACCATGATGCTAAAATGATGCTAAAATCGCCTTGTGATCACGGTGCTCAAATAGGTGGTTTTCATGGTGTCAATGTTGGTGGTCACAAACAATAAATCTTTTTTGCATATCATAACAGTGTTAAATTCCTAAATCGGGTGGAAATTTCATTGATTTGACCACCAACATTGCCACCACAGTTAGATTCAAATTCAGCGACCAAAACTAGATTTGCTTCATAAAAAGCAACAAACAGTTATATTTAATACTAAACAAAAATAAATAAAAAGTTAACTGAAAGCAAATTTCCACTGCTCCCACAAGCTCTTCACCGAATTAAAAAAAAAACGGACAACAAAATGTCCTCGCCCGGGTTTGAACTCCACACTGTTTGCTTTCAACGTCAGCGCACAAACCACTCTGCCACCCGAGCCTACCCATTAACTAGCGGCGTGATTGTGCTTGTCACGGCACAGTTACAATGTACTCGCGACACGATCACGCGATCTCACCCATCGTGCTGCAATCACATTAAATTTTTTACAAGGGTATTCATGGTCATCAAATAAGAATAACAATGGACCAGTTTTGTTAACAATCACCACACTAAAACACTGTAACTATAAAGAGGTGTCTTTAACTGCCAATGGCCAGGATTGAGATGGATTGCAACTTGAAAAAAAATGTTCTTCCCTTGTGTCTTGTTTAAAAATTGGCTGCAGTTTGTTGTCTCTTGGTGGAATAACTTAATAGTTTTCTCTGGATGTTCTAGAAGCAAAGGTGGATAATAGATATTTCATGGTTTTGTCCAAAAACCAGGACAATTGCCTCTTCTAATTAAGTAACAAACAACTCACTTTGAAAGCAACAGTTCACCTAAAGGAATGCCAAACTTTAAAAGTTTGATAGCCATTCATCATCATGCCAGGTTTAGTAATTATGTAGATCATGTCTTTTGTCACAAGTCCACATTCAGATCTATACAAAAACAGTACGTTGTACTGCACCTTATCAGTGCAGCAAAACTTGATGTGACATGCACATACACATGTACATGCATGTAGACAATGTGTGGTTCCAGAAAATATCCATACCCCCCCCACGGAAGACAGTTGGAAATTCCGAGGGGGAGGGGGGGTTGAAAGGCAGAAATTTCCGAGGGGTTGGGGGGGTTCACGAGAAGCTTCTTTTCCAGAGGATGACGAATCACGAAAAGCACGGCGCAATACTTACGTACGCTGTTTTAAAAAAAAAAATCAGAGCTCCTGTCCATTGAGATGAAGTTAACATTATAAGCTTTAATGTTTCTGTTTTTGCTTTGAGTTTGCTAGCGCTGCAAGCTATCCCGGCGAAGAACGAAGTGTTTTTGAACGAAGCATCGTCAAAATGGCGGACGTGACAGGAAACTCGTCCCCGGACTCCCAGCGGTATCTTGTTTTCGTTGCGACGTATGAAAGTCCCTTCACTTCCGGTCACCGAATATTATTTTTCTTTGTGAATACTTGTGAATCAAAATCTCTTCCAATCTTTATTACTTATGAAAATGCAAAGACTATCTCCTAATAAATATATAAAATTATCAGCGCTTTGAAGCAAAGGAGTGAATTTCGGCTTTTCTTGCGGTTGCCTAGCACGTGATAAATTTCTTCCCCCGATCAAATTTCACGTTCGTCGTAAAACCGCAGAACGCAACAATTTCATTATTTCTAGCGGATAATTGCGAAGCAAACATCATTCAACGGCGCTTGTTCACAAACATTTGTGCCAAAATGTTTACTATTATTTATTTCTAGCGGATAACTGCGAAGCGAACATCATTAAACGGCGCTTGTTCACAAACATTCGCGTGTTTACTTTTATTAACCGCTAGAAGCTTACAAAATTCAACGGCGGCGCTTAAAAAGTCCGGGTAAGTTGCAAGCAGGAAACAGTCGATCGTGACTTTTCATTCTGTAATAGCAGATATAAAGTGAAAGCTTTTACTTTCGTTTAGCTCCGTTTATATTAAACGGATAACTCACAAGATGAGACCGAAAAGATAACAAACGATTGAAAGTCATTTATCGGTTCGGGAAAGAAAGATAACTTTTAGGCTTTTATAAAGCTTTATCACAGGCGGAACATGAAACATGATACATTTTTTTCAGAAAACGTGAACTTTGAACCACAACTAGTGATGGTAAAGATGTGAAAATTGTAGCGTACGATCTTTAAAATGAAGATAGAGTTTATACTGTTAAGTTTATTAATAACTTGAGCTTCATTCACGTAACCGAGTGTTCATTTTTTAAGTACAAAACCTTTTGGAATTTCCGAGGGGAGGAGTGGGTCCATGTTTTAAAATACTGGAATTTCCTGGGGGGTGGGGGGGTCACCAAACACCCCCTGGAAGGGAAATTCCTGGGGGGTGGGGGGGTGAAAACCAAAGTGCCTTCTGTCGGGGGGTATGGATATTTTCTGGAACCACACAATATGCATGAAAATACTGTCTGGTACTTTATTGTCACTGTCACTAGCCTCAGCCTAGTCAAAATGTTTTTGAGTAGTATAGGCAAGGTGGCTGGAGTAGTGGGCAGCAGAGGCCGCAAGCTTGCTTAGATGCTATCTTGTTTATAACTGCAAGAGCATTCACCGCTGACCATTCACTTGGTTCATTTTCCCACATAATATTCAAGGCGTTCCACTGTCACTCAGCACGAAAGGTTCGTTCGTGTGCGGCTCGATTCACAAGAAACAGTATTTATGTTTTTGTTACAATTTGAACTAGAAGAGACCTTGTATTTGTTGTCAATGAAGTTTAGTGTATAGTAGGTGGCAGATATTTTGTTGTAGGCGGCAAAATCGCCGGCTGCCGGCACATTTTGACTGGGCTGTAGCCTTTATATCTAAACAATCTGTAAGTTTCAATAATTTTACATACTGAGTATTTTGAAGGATTGATCTTGATGCCGCCTTTCGCTCCACCAAAGGGAACATCCACAACAGCACATTTGAAGGTCATAAGTGTGGCTAAAGCCTGCACTTCATCAATATCAACATCATCACTATACCGAATTCCTGTTAAAAGCAAGTCACATGTACATTTCACTATAATAAATAAAGAAAACACAACTCTGATTTTAATGTTGTTCTCCTTTAAGATTGAATTTCCCTGTTTCCCAGAACTGGAAGAACAGTTTTTATATAATTTGCAATGGGATACAGTCAACTCTCTCAAAGCAGACACTCTGTAATGTGGAAAACTCTATATGTATAAGGAGGGAGTGGTTGGCAGGTCCCAATTTGTCTGTAACTTACAGTGTTACTCTCTGTAAGGTGCATGGACACCTCACTAAGACAGACAGCTAGAGAGAGAGAGCCTGAGAGCTGTCCATCTTATTTTTTTGAAAATTTAAGGTGGCTCTGAACCCTACTTAATTATAATTTCCCTTCTGTGAAGCGTTTTTGGACCACTGGGAAAAGACTACGCTATGTAAATGTATTATTATTATTATTATTATTATTATTATTATTTATAGTATTTTCTTAAACTTTTCAAAAAATTGTGTCTTAACATGCCAATTACAATTCGGTAATAAAAAAATGGGGGTCATCCAACTCGTTTTTTAGTTATAAGGTTTAGTTATAAGGAAGGGTATTTGTTTGATGCCATTATTGAAGCATCAACTGATAAAGAATTATGGTATTGATCCATCAAAGTATATGTGATAGAAATTCTGGGAACTATTGTTAGCCACCTTAAGTCATGAAATTTGACCCTACCCCGGTAATACAGTCACCTCGTTAATACGACCAATTTTTGTTACACATTGGTGACCATATTAATGGGGTTCCACTGTACTTCATGTACAATGTATCAATAAATCTCACTAAAATAGCATACAGTATACAGTTAAGAAATCAACACACCTCCTTTACACGGAGTTCTGTGATGGCTGTGTTGTGCCCTGTAACCTTGGATAAGTTCAAATTCACCATTATCTCGCTTGACTGGAAAAACTACTGAAAGAACATCTGCACAAGGCTTCATCACATCTAAAGTGCCTGTGAAAAAATAAGCAAAGTACATGTAAACATTACATGTATATCAAGTTACCTGATCAGATCACACTTGCACCTGGAGATAATAGACATTATCTACAGTGTAGTTAATTGTTGTTCTATGAAACACAAGTCTGATAGTAAATAGGAATATTTATTAGCACTCTAAGATTATTCAGGTTAAGCTTATACAAGCATGTAATGGTCATAAAGTTATCTTTGTTTTCAACCCCAATGAAGACAATTAACGCATGTACAAAATGATATTAAACATAAAATTTATCTGTTTTTTCTCATAAAAGATTCGACATGACAATTGATTATACTCCAAGTGTAGTCGATTGTTGTATCTGCCTAAAGTTACCAATCAATTAAAATGATTATAATCGATATAATCGATAATTAGCACACCACTTAATAATATAAGTAGTCCTGTTTAATATGTTTGAGTGAAATGATCTTGATGAATCATCAGCTATAATATTAATATAGAATACCTGGCTAATTATTTGTATATCATTAAATAAGAATGAAACCTTTTGTATAAGCATGTGTATACATCATTACAATAGAAGGTTTCACAGCCATGGCCACCACTGAACACACATTTTGAAAGTGAGACAAACATAGTACAAAATATTAATTATAAAAAAAAAAAACATGTAACAAATAGAAATGGAACTTTAAGATACCTGACTGTATACTACTGAAACATTTCCATACTGTAATGGTTAAATTAGAGGGTTTTAACTGTTCTGGGGAGCCTGCACTTGCTCTTGAGTTTTCCCAACATTTTCTGTAAAAATTTTCCCACACAATGTTGACAGTTTTGCAGGCAAATGCATAGAAAACTGGAAACACCACTATTACCTTATAACCAGCATCTCTCAGTGCCTCCTTACAATTAGTGGATATTTTAAGCTTACTTTGGCCATGCAGGTTGTTGGGAAATTCAGAAGTATGTTGCAAAGTTGTTAACTGTATTCATCAGTTAGCCAACTAAATTGTGAACGTGTAAACCCTGAAGTTGTACAATTTGTCACTTGCGAAGGCAAAACAATTTTTGGTTCTGGGTGGTTTTCTTTAAGACTATTTTGTGGAATTATATTATAAGACAAATATATAAACTGGAAGAGTTCTTATTATTTTCCCAATGAGATCATGTAAAGACGAAATAAATTGTGTTACTCCTGATCCCCACCCCCACACGAAAATAAGTATTCCAAGCCAATCACCGAGCGAGTTTGAGGTGGACAGCTTGCCATTTGACTAAATTCAATTTAAGATATCTTCCACAGTAAAGAAATCTAGGAGCTTACGTATCGACACAGATGAAGTTTTGGCAGTTGTATGGTAAGACAGTGACAATGAAGTGATGTCTAGCGATAAGGGACCCACAATTGATCAGTTCTAGCAAAAAATTGAGGTAATTGACTTATGAGAGTTAAGCATGTGGGCGAGTGTAAGCATAGGCACCATAATGCAGGCAATTTGAAAGGCAATAATTATATTTAGACATGTGATTTACATTTGAAACCATGCTTTTGGACACTTTCGATATATTAAAATTCAACTTGATAGCGAGGCCTGGAAAAAAAAACAAAGGGTCAGGATGAAAAAACATGTTTATTTATTTCTTTTGTTTGTCCCCCGAGCCTCACTATCAAGTTGAATTTCCAAATATCAAAAGTAGCCTATTGCTTCGAATTAATTTCATGATTAACATTTGAAAAGATATCTGAAGATAAAATGGTTTTTGTAATGACGGGAAAACAACTGTGAAATCTTTTATTGCAAAGCATTCAATATACATGTATACAACGTATATGTAAATAAGTGGCCATGTATTCTAAAATTGCCCAGAATCACCTTCCAAGAAAATGACATAATGCTACGACACATTCCTTGTATGGAATTAGCGGGGGTTGGGAGGGGGCGTACACGATGTCGTAATACTCGGCTAGTCTGTGGTCTATTGAATGTCTTTAGGAAATGCTTGAAATCAACATATAACATAAATCACTGCTCTAGATCTTATTTCAAAATGATGACAACTGTAGAAGTGTAAAATGAGAAAAAAGTGTAGTTTTAACAAAGCAAATGTTGCGAAAAGCCAGACAGCAATCTACTTGTACTCACATGTCAAACGGGTTCTGAAGCCGGCAGAGATCAATTTGTTGAGACTTCGTTCTCAAATTACTTATTACTCGCGTACCATTTATACTGCCGTGATCAATTTGCATTGAAACTTATAAGAAAAATCAATTCAAGTTCAACCGAACTTTGTCATACGAAAATAACTACGGGAGCTCATGTATTATTTTTATTATTATGTTTAAATACTTGTAATACACCAGGTTGAATTCCGAAGATGCCTACAGACAATTTGTGTCTCTCTCAGTTTCCCGGCAGGGCGGAACGCGATTTATTTTTGCGCGAGCTTACCTTTTATTCTATGTTTTTTCTCCTCGAACTTCTCTGGGCGATGACCTGGCGGATCCGGTTTCGTTACCAACCTATGTTCCACGTAGCTTCTTGCATTTTCAAAGAAACCTTCGCACATTTCTGTGAAAGAAGGATCTTGAGGATCTGAGCTTGTTGACATCTTTGCAACGGCATTTTGGACCACGGGAAGACATTTCGTGCTTCTAAGAAATGCGGCCCTTATTGAACTAACACTTTGAAGACTAAACATGACTAAAATCGCAGTGAATCAAAGAATCCTCGGGAAAACCGATCACCGATCGCAAGAATATCAGACCGCCTTTTGTGAGGTTGCCGCTTAGCCAATTAGAGATTAGTGCCAGTTCTAATTTCAGACAACTCGGCTATGAGCTATTTCCCATGAGGCCTTTCCGCGTTACAAGTGCGCAACCTCGTACAATGTACAACATGGTAAAGGGGACTTCCTGGATAAGCCGACTTTTACTACACTTTGCGAAACAAAACAAAATTTATCACTGGGATTTTGTTGTGTTTTCATCAAAACTGCACTAAATATTAATTAGGTACTTTTGTGGAGACACGGTGGTCTAGTGGTTAGCACGTCGGACTTTCAACCTGAAGGTCGGTGGTTCAAAGCCTGGTCTCTGTCATCGTGTTGTTTCCTTAGACAAGAAACTTTACTCCACACTGTCTCTCTCCACCCAGGTGTATAAATGGGTACCGGCGACAAAATGCTGGGGGTAACCCTGCGATGGACTAGCATCCCATCCAGGGGGGAGTAGCAATATTCCTAGTCGCTTCATGCTACAGAAACCGGGTTAAGCTCCGGCCGTGTGGGCCATCTGGCTCGTGTGCGACTTGACTTTACTTTAGCTTTTACATGAAATTGATCTTAGAACAAGGAGACGAAAATATCAAGTGATTACTCCACTTCCGAACCATAACTGTCAGTTTTCCACTCTCGGCCAGCCGCAGCCAAAGACAACCAATACTAGTTTCTGTGCATTCGTGAAGTATTTGTCAACAAAACTGGACCATTATTTTTAGGTGTCAAGTGATATAAATATTAATCACAAATATGTGGAACGTTTGAATGAAGAGCTAGAGGTCCACACAACGCGTGAGTAAAATACACTGGTTCGGTTTTGCCGGATCGCTTTTAATTTGTCGGAGATGTCGGATCTGCTCGAGCCAGACGTCACTTGAAGTGTATTTATTTAGCGGCCAATATTTCGCCTAACAAAATTAGTCTTCCTCAGGGCCAGGGCTATACTGAAGGAAAATACTATTAACGGCTCCTTAAAATTGAAGTTAAAAAAATACATGAGTGGTTTATGATTGCTAATACAACTAAACTATAAACATAAGATAACATGATTAAGGTTATATTAACAATAAAGGCATCGTATAGAAATTTAAATCAGTGTTCATTCCGTCGGGTGATAAAGTTTTACCTCTATGTATGAGGTATGCTTCTTTTACATGGCGGCGGGATGTGCTGTGGGTTGTAATTTCAGTGAAATGAGTTTAGGGAGCCGTTATAGTTATTTCCTTCAGTATAGCCCTGGCCCTAAGGAAGGCTAATTTTGTTAGCCGAAATATTGGCCGCTAAATGAGTGGGTGGGTTGTAATTTCAGTGGAATGACTTTAGGAAGCTGTTAAAGTATTTTCCAACATAGCCCTGGCCCTGAGGAAGGCTAATTTTGCCGAAATATTGGTCGCTAGATAATTTAATCAGCCCATTGCCGTTGAGCCAGCCATGCATTCAGTTTGTCTTGCACACAAATATGTTTTGCGGGGGTTTCCGCACTAAAAATAACTGACATTGCCCCTTTAAACGTTTTTCTTCCATCGGGATGTTTTCCTTCATTCGCAATAAGCTGGCCCTTCCCATTCTAGCGCGGTGCGCGTAGATTTGTGGGACTGATGCACTGCACTTCCCACGACGCCCCGCGCATCCAGTTTCCACGCGCTAGACCGGCGCCGCGCCGGGAGACGATACAGGGATGTTAGTCAAAGTTGCTTATGGAAGGTAACAGGCCTAGCTGTAGTTCCAGACGTTTAGAAAGTGGATAGCGAAGTATGGTCGACACGTAAAGGAAAAATATTGCTAGTGCCAAGAGGGAAACGGCTATATAGTGCGCAAAAGAGAGTGAGGTGAGGGAACCTCACCTTTTCTCTCCAGTCTCGTTCGCGCGACGGTTTTTTTGCTGCTTCCCGGCCCTTCAGTTTTTACGCCTGAACCTCATATCTTCCTCGAAAAAACGAGTGAGCGAAACGCACGTTCTGGCGCAAAGGTCTGCCACGGGAGAAACGGCGCGACAGGTGACTTTCACGTGCAATCACGTGTTCCGTTCTCGACTTTTGAAGGTGGCTGCTCCCCAACGCAACACAAACAACTGATTTGACTTGACTGATCTTTATTTCTTATAAAATTTAGAATGATATAGAATATCTACACATACAGGCGGTTTACGTCTATTATAGCCTTCTTCGTAAGAATTTGTTCTGTACTACTCAACTGTAGCTGTAAACTTTAGGTTATAAATAGGTATAAAATCTACTTTGCCCACAATACAAGGAAGAAGAAAGGAAGAGACAGAAACAAGTTAACTGTAAGCTAAAAGCTTGAACTTACTAATTGAACACACAACCCCGATTTACAAACGGTGTACACACGATGAACGATACGTTTAACTGTTACGAACGATATATAAACTAAAATGGTAACAGCGATTGAAATATATAAGCGCATCTCTTCGGCTACTACGTACTAAGAAAACAACTAAAAGAAATTTTGATTTTAAAAAGTCATGATTTCGGTCTCTTCAGTGACTCAAATGGAATAAGTGTAACTTATTTTTGCCATTTCATTGTCATTTTTAAGTACAGTGCACTACAGCACTGCTACATATTAATCATTTGACAAGCATCTTGGATTCGCAAAGCTTAAAACTATCCATACGCTCCCGAACTGAGAGTTTGCTACAAGTAATCCCATTTTTTGTTTTCACATAAACGGGTCCGCTATATATTTACAGCCGCTAAATCATATTTTAGAAATACAATATTTATAGATACATTTATATATAAATACATGCTAACTGGGACATGCATGAAATCTTACTTCGCTATAAGGTTTTATCGTCATATTGTAGCGTTTGTTCTATATCCACAATCTTTTAAGCGCGTCTTTTTACGGTTTAGAAAACTGACAAAAGAATTCATCGATAAAGCATGTAACTCAAAAACAGATTAGTTTTAAACTCAGAGAAATGAACAAAAAGTCCTGACGAAAGTACGACAAAAGTACATCACGAAAAATAAGTAATTCAAAGAAAGTTGATAACAAAAAATTACAGCAACTATGGATGAGTATTTTAAACTTTTTTTTTGTTTAAGGTAGCGACATTTCGCTTGGAGTTTACAATTTAAATAGAGTGATTTTCCGCAGACCAAGAAATAGCACATCAATAGAGGTTTGTAGATCTTATTTCCATTGTTTTCTTTTGTGTCTATTTCACTATTATACGCTAACTACTAGAAACTGTTTCACGGTAGGAGGAAAATCACTCTATTAAAAGTAACTAAATTAGACAAAACAAATTGACTCCAGTACCTTAATTTTATAACTCACTAAACTGAATCAAAGGGTCCTATGGGCAAGAAAAGTTTACAGCTAAAGGAAGGAGTGAAAATTTACATAATTATCCCCGTATGCCATATCTCCGTTTAACGCTTCGCGTATTCACGAGATAAAAATTGGCTAAACTAACTACTAATAAATCAACTAGAATATCAAAATAATAACTAAGCTAACTAGGCTAAATTTTTACAGAGACTGGTAGAAAAATATGCGTCAGGAATGATCACTTACGAATAAATTTTAATAAAACAGCTATTTTAACTAAAAATATTTACAGAGACTGGTTAGGAACATCCTGAATCAGAAATGATCACTTACGAATAAATTCTAATAAAACAGTTATTTTAACTAAAAATATTAACACAGAATGGTAAGGAACACCCTGAGTCAGGAATGATCATTTAATGATACATTCTAATAAAACAGCTGTTTTAACTACTTTTCAGACTACAGCACAGATCCTGCCACACTATAGTATCTACGTTGCTCACAAACCTATCACAACTAATTGTCATCTGCGGTCGATGCACCTCTCTAGCCTCTATTACGTCAGTTTGCTTGTTTGCAGAGACCCTCTACATCTATAGTACATAGACCTTTGTAATGCATGCAGCTGTACCTTACGTGTCTGTATTATTGGCTTTTACTGCATAAACGAGGATTAATGACAGGACACATGATTAACCCTTTAACTACCAAGAGTGCCAAAAATCAAAATTCAAGAAAAGTCCCAAATTTCATTTTTTAAATATTGAAAAACAAATGGTACCATGAAAACGTACTGCCAAAGAAGTTTCATTTGAACGGTCACACCATAGAATTTCGTTGACAGATTCAAAAGTTACAACTACACTACATGCCTCCATAATTGACTCTGGGAGGGAAAGGGTTAAACAGACTCAAAAGTTAGAACTACACCACATGTCTCCATAATTGACTCTGGGAGTGAAAGGGTTAAACAGACTCAAAAATTAGTACTACACTACATGTCTCCATAATTGACTCTGGGAGTGAAAGGGTTAAACAGTCTCAAACGTTAGTACTACACTACATGCCTCCATAATTGACTCTGGGAGTGAAAGGGTTAAACAGTCTCAAACGTTAGTACTACACTACATGTCTCCATAATTGACTCTGGGAGTGAAAGGGTTAAACAAACTCAAAAGTTAGTACTACACTACATGTCTCCATAATTGACTCTGGGAGTGAAAGGGTTAAACAGTCTCAAACGTTAGTACTACACTACATGTCTCCATAATTGACTCTGGGAGTGAAAGGGTTAAACAGACTCAAAAGTTAGTACTACACTACATGTCTCCATGATTGACTCTGGGAGTGAAAGGGCTAAACAGACTCAAACGTTAGTACTACACTACATGTCTCCATAATTGACTCTGGGAGTGAAAGGGTTAAACAGACTCAAAAGTTAGTACTACACTACATGTCTCCATGATTGACTCTGGGAGTGAAAGGGCTAAACAGACTCAAACGTTAGTACTAGGGCGCTTTCCATTCAACCAAAAATTCCGGAAATTCCGGGTTGGGAAGCGAATGGAATGTAAATTTCCCGGAATAAAATTCCGGAATTTTAGGACAACCTCGCGAGGTTGTCCTAAAATTCCGGAAAATCGGAACAACCGGAAAATACCGTTCCATTCGACCATTCCTGCTCGGCCCAGTTTCTCCGGGCCGGAATCAAGATGGCGTCTCACTATCAGTGCACGGCGTGTTTGTTTTTCATCGAAAGCTTACAGCTCTTACTCGAGCATGATTGCTCACGTAACATAGCTAGTACAACAGCAGAAAATATGGCCACAACTAGGACTGGTAAGTAGCACAGAAATGCTTATAAGTTTATGTATTAAACGAATGTAATAAGTCACGAGAAAGTAGTCGCCGAAAAAAAATATCATCGTTTTCGCTTACAATATCGTTCGTTTTAACTTCAGAGTCGTCTAACAACTCCAAAGCAAGTAAAAGAGGCAACAAGTCCGCCATTTGTCAGATTTGTTTTGACTGTTTAGCTTGGGTTTATTTTGTATTTTCGCGCGAAACTTGAAACGTGATGGTTTGGAACAACCAACCGGAAAATACTGTTCCATTCGCCACGCGGAATACCCGGAATTTGAAACCGGAATTTTTGGTCGAATGGAAAGCGCCCCTACACTACATGTCTCCATAATTGACTCTGCGAGTGAAAGGGTCAACAGACTCAAAAGTTAGTACTTCACTACATGTCTCCATAATTGACTCTGGGAGTGAAAGGGTTAACAGACTCAAAAGTTAGTACTACACTACATGCCTCCATAATTGACTCTGGGAGTGAAAGGGTTAACAGACTCAAAAGTTAGTACTACACTACATGTCTCCATAATTGACTCTGGGAGTGAAAGGGTTAACAGACTCAAAAGTTAGTACTACACTACATGCCTCCATAATTGACTCTGGGAGTGAAAGGGTTAACAGACTCAAAAGTTAGTACTACACTACATGCCTCCATAATTGACTCTAGGAGTAAAAGGGTTTACTACCAAAGAGACAGCATAGCATTAGTTTTCATTATTATTTGCACGACACAAGGGATAAGCTTGAACTTGGCAACAAATTTTCTCTGCCAAATCTCTACGATTTACGTATTCATGACACAATGCTTGGTGTAAAACTTGGTAAGTGGCAGCTGAACCTTCTTTTTCTTTCCATGCTCTTAGCATTGCATATGACTTCTCAGACCATCCTTCGTTGTCTTTATGAAACCCATGGAGCATTCCTTCATCAAATTTTAGCCGACGTCCAAGCGACTTCCAATCTTTAATTCCTCTAGACAGACCTTCTAGATCATCATCAGATGGACTTCCCTTTTTGACTACAACCGCAAAGAGAGAACGGCATGAATAAGAATTGGTAATTATATGAGTGCGAGTGCAATAAATAATTTATGCTACAAGTGACATAAAGGTGAGGACAATTTGAAAAAACGTTCAAATATCATTAGTGTAAATCCTCACTGAATGTCTCGGCAATTATACAATTACCCTTAACAATAATAAGCTATAATATTGTGCCACTACAGTGCGACACACTGAAAAGGTTATGAATGTTATTGCCTTTATCGAATTTTCAAAAGAAAAGCATTTGGTTAAAAAATGAATCATTTTCGTACGCATCTAAATTAATTTATTATATCTCTCAGTTAGTACGCGCGCTATGATTGGTCAATTTTCCTGTCCGTATTTTACAGTACGGCCCGTAAAATTTGAGAAACCCAGCATCGGCCAAGCATCCGTTTACAAAAGTTGTTTTCTACATTAAAACCTATCCAGAGGAAACGTTTGGAGTTAAGGTGTCTGGATAGTTTTTTTAGGTTCCAACCAGCATACTTCGGAGCGCTCAAAACCCAGCCTTCTCTCTTTGCAGTTAAACGATTTTCACACACATGTTCACCAAATGATGGAAGTTTGAAATTGTGGGTGTTGCTTGGTAATCGCAGTTTGTATGCTCATGTTATGAGGAAATCCCGATAAACAGTTTTTGGAGCCGCTCTCGAAAAATCTTCTATAGATTTTTTCTAAACCTCGGGAATTTGTATTTTGGGTCAAGGCCTTGCTGTTGATTGAATGTCAACAAATTTAATCTAGCCATTTTAAAATTATGATGCTGCTAAATTTATTGTTGATTTTTAGCTTCGACTCAATATCGTTCACGGAAAGAGCTCTAAATTAAGATATATTAAATATATCACACTTGTGTTTTACTAGACTAATCTTTAATATGTTCTTAGTTATTGTGCTAAATTTCAACCATTTTCTTCCATTCCTCTCGGGATTTCCTCATAACATGAGCATACTAACTGCGATTACCAAGCCACACCCACAATTTCAAACTTCAATCATTTGGTGAACATGTGTGTGGAAATCGTTTAACTGCAAAGAGAGAAAGCTGGGTTTTGAGCGCTCCGAAGTATGCTGGTTGGAGCCTAATATAACTCTATCCAGCCACCTTAAATGGATTAACATGTCGGGATAGAAAAACTCTCTTCAATGAAATCAAGCTTTAACTTTAGCCAACAATTGGTTGGCCACGAATAAAAATGCATTGACAATTTTTTCGAGTGCATGCTACTGTTTCGGTATTAATCATAACTATTACAATTTCCTCAAATGTGATTGGTTCATAAACTTCTGTATTTTCCTGTAATATACTTGCAAAGCTGTAATCATATGTGAATATGAATATATGAAACTCATATATTTGAACTGCGGATAAACATGAGTGAGATTTGTGATCCTCGCAGTGTGCTCTCAACTTAAGCAGTTGAAAAAGCAACCTGAAAAAAATTCAGGCTTGAACGGGATTCTAGCCCATGACCTTGCGATACCGGTGCAAAAACGGTTTGTTGTAATCAGACAATGTTATTGGACAGTTTGTTGTAATCGGGCAATGTAATCGGACAGTTTCATGAGCCAATGAATCACATTTAAAGCTTAAGGTTGAATGAACCAATCACATCATTTAATACAATCACTATGGCAACAGCAAAGTTGAATTGGACAATGCCAGTTTTGCAGTGATGAAATTGTATTAACGGTTTCTATTGATGAAAAGCCTTTCTTCAAGTCAATTATTCTCTTGAATTTCTTTTTTTTTTCGTGTTAATTTGTTCTCGGAAATTGCAATGGTTATGATAAATTGATCAGGATAATGGAACTTCGTGTCGTCCAATTCTGTCTGTAATCATACTAGATTAGATTAGGTGGATTAGGTGCCTATGGATTAGGTGGATAAGGCGATGACGTAATTTGGATTTCCTGCATACTAATTTGGATTCCCTTTTCATGACGTCAATTACCTAACCTTTTGTCTTCCTGCATACTAATAAGTGCCTTCCTGCATACGAATGAGGTGACTAGTCGTTTCTTTTCATATGATAATAACTGCCTTCCGTTTATTCCAAAACAATAATAATAATAGGTTTGCCTAAACTTGCCCACATTATACTTACCCTGAAAGGGCATTCAAGAATCTATTACTGATTCGTGTGAATAAAAACGCGCAGATTTTTGAAAGCATTTCATTTGTGAGTCAACTTGAGCAAAGCGTATTTTTTCCAAGATGGTTCCAAACATTCACGTCGAATCGAGACCTAAACCTCTTCTGACAGCAGATGAAGTTGAAAAAGTCCAAAGGCAAAAGATAGCTAGTCTTGTTGGTCGTGTCTTCCAGCTTACGTACGCTGCGATGCTTGACGCTGCAATGGTTGTGCTATTCATCACCCAAGTCAAAGGCAGCACTCGTGTCTCATGATGGATTGCCGAGAGGATTTTGTGGAAAACATCGATCTCAACTGCGTTCTGAAAACCGCCGAAAGTGTGTGCAGTGCTCTTGGCTTCAAGTTAGCCAAGTCGTGGGAAGCTTACGTGTCCGAGCTGCCAAAATCACCTTGGACCAGAATGTACCTTACCTCCTTGGAACTCGAAGATTGCGGAGAAGATCTTAAAAGTCGTATCCTGTGTGCCATATATTACGGACCCAGTGGATTAAGATGGAATGATTTCAGCGACATAGACACTGACCGAGATAAACTAGAATGCCCTGAGATCGTTGTTAGAAAAGAAGATTTGACTTTGTAATTAATGAAATTCAAAACAACCTTTGTTTGTAAAGTAATAAAACATGTTCACGAATAGATCTGAGCCAGTGTGTGTTCGTCTCTTTCTCAGTTAACATGGGTATAATACGTTCCTCGCTTCGATTTTGATTTGACCGATACCGCCTTGAGCACAAAGTATAAGTTTACTACAAGTGAAATTATGTTACTGAAGGAGGGATTTTGCGATTTGCCGGGGTCGAAACTCAGCAAGTTAAAGAAACTCCATTCCTTGTTTTCACAAGTGGATGTGTCTTTGAACGAGCGACTTATTTCCCGATCAACCAATACCTACCCTTATCGTGCCATGATTGAAACGTTGCTGAACTACGGGGAAGAGGCCAAAACAAGTCACCTGTCCATGGCTATGTTTTACAAAGATACCCCTGGAAAGATGGATGCAGTTAATCCAGTGGCTGAAGATGCCGATGCAAACAAGGGTTTAGCTGGGTTTAAAGGCTCGCTATGAATTCAAGAAACAGAGTAATACGGTGGACATGATGGGACCGATACACAGCAATATTTCCTTTCAAGACCGGTTAATACTGAACGGAGTCAATCTGAGAATCAAGCTCAACAGAGCCAAGAATTTGTTTTGTTTGGTTTCATCAGCCGCCGATGCCAGCGTCAAGGTGGTTATCACAGAAGCAATCCTGTACGTTCGAAAAGTTTAAGTAGCCTTTTCCATTATATTGGGACATGCGGCTGCGCTAAAGCAAACGGCTTCCAAATATCCAATTCGCCGAGTCGACTGCAGAGTCCTTCCATACCACAAGCATTCAGTAATTTCACCCCAGATAATCTTTTCCTGGGTCACATTCCAAAGCGCCTAGTACTAGCATTGGTGGATACAGAAGCATTTAACGGTACTTACACCTCCAATCCCTTTAACTTCAAACACCACAACGTAACTCAAGTGGGTGTCTACGTGGATTAGGAATAAATTCCTCGAAAATCCCTGTTTCTCAAATGTGACGAGGCCGGTGGTCAGAATGTTATAGCTGGATATCAAAGCCTTTTTTCCGGAAGTGGAAAGCTTTCCCAGGATACAGGCAACCAGATAAATAGAAGCGATTATGGTTCTGGTTATATCGCTTTCTGTTTTGACTTGTCGTCAGATCACTACCCGGGTGAACATTTTGAGCTTATAAAACAAGGCAACCTTCGATTCGAGCTTCATTTTAGTCAGCCACTCGCCAACACAGTCACCCTCTACGCCGAGTTTCAAAACGTGATTGAGATTGATGCTAACCGGAACGTTTTGTACGACTTCACAAACTAGAATGGATACTGTTCAATTGACGCTTGTTTTAAGAAAGGATAAATATACCCGAGGCGTGTTTCAAGGAGTGTATCCTTCAGATAAACCGCCAAACACTGTTTCATCCTACACAACCCTGTTCATTGCAAGTGACAAGCCCGGATCACATTGGGCTGGGTTGCGTTTTATTTCACCAAGGACCGTGAGGGAGAATTTTTCGACTCTTACGGATTACCACCAAGCAATTATACTGGAACATTTACTAATTTCTTGAATAACAATTCTAGAGTGGACTTTTAACTCTGTGACATTACAAAGCATAAACTCAAAAGTGTGTGGACATTTTAGCTTGTACTATGCCTTATTTCGCTGTCGCCATGTTAGCATGAACACCATTATACATAGGTTTTCTATCAGTAAACACCAAAATGATTTTCTTGTAAAACGATTTATCGAAAAACATTTCCCTTTAAGTCTAAAAAAGTATCATACCCATGTAAACAAACAAGGATCAAAAGCACAACAAAAAGTTCAGTAAATACGCCATGTCATTTCCTTTCAATATATTTTATTGAGTGATCAAAAAAAGAAGTGATTACAATGAAAAAAAAAAAATGTCTCTTGTCATGATTTATAATCGTAACCAGCGAACAGCTTGAGGGCGTGGACTTGCGACCCTTCGCTTTTGCTTTTTCAGAGGTAAGGAGGAAGGAGGTGGGGTAGGAAGCCAACGAGAGGGACTATTCGGTGTCTCATCCCTCACTCTTGCTTTAAACTCCCGGATGGTGCTCTGCCTCTGGGGATTGCGCACTACGTTTTTGGGGACGTTCATTCGCGCCAGACCTCTCGCAAACACTGACCATCCAACAGTCTTAAATCCTTTTCGGTGACGGACTATATCGTTGACTAAATCCACCACGTGAGACCCGGGTATCGGTTTGTTTTCGTACAGTAACTCCCCCTTTTCATTCCACTGCAACACATCTCGGTTCTCTTTTATTTTATCCAAGAGTTGTCTAGCCCCAGCTTTGTACATCTTAGGTACACTTTTCATCACTTCTTGTTCCACCGCCGTGGGTTGTATAGTTTCCACTTGGGTGGTTTCTTCACTTTCTTCTGGTTTGGGAGTTTCTACGGGCTTAGGGGCTGTTCGTTATCTAGTACTGTTTAAATCTCCACGCGATAGCAGTCAAGTGATTCATTTAGCAAAACAGATGTTTCCTGGTCATACAAAATATATGCAAGAAGCCTTCCAAGGTGCAACCAAAAGACCTTATGGGTACTTATTATGCGATCTTAAGCCGGAAACGCCTGCCGACTTCCGGTTACGAACCAACATCTTTCCTGGGGACACCCAGTATGCTTACATCCAAAAGTTATAAAAAGGCTGCATAACAGCGATATAAATCAGTTGAGTATGGCCCAGCGACTGAGAAAGAACCACGACTTTCTTAAGCTCCTTACCAAGTGTACTCCAGCACAGCGCAAAGCGATTTTGAAAGTTGCCGACGACGCTTAAGTAAGAACCATTTGTGAGTGCGTTCTCAACGTCTTAAAGAGACTGTGCCTGTCAGTAAACCCGCCAAAATAAAACTTTTAACCCACAAGAAATCCTTGATTGCTCTAGCCGAACAAAGTACGCCGCTTACTAAGAAAAAGAAAATCTTGGTCCAACAGGGAGGAAACTTTTTAAGTGTTTTGTTACCACCCGTGCTTCGTGTATTAAGCTCCATTCTTACCTAAATGAATCATACCGATCGCATGGTTCTCGTTACGAGAACACCCTGGAACGATTTCAACAACGCCAGCAGATATTAACCCCACCTGTGACTCTCAAACTTTAAAAAAACTTAGACAGTAAAATGGGACAGATTTTATCCAGTAAAGAGGTAGATGATGACGAAAAAGCGAGACTGTACAATCAGGTGTTACAGCGCTATCTGACTTATTACGATCAGAGAAAAGGGCAACCACTTCAAGTGAAATTACAGTTTAAGCTCATATCTCTAAATTCTTTTGCGCGGTGAAAGATGTTTTCAAAATAAAGACGACACTCAAATTACGATAATGGCAGCTCTTGATAAACAAACTAGTAATTCTTTGATCATCACTAAGTTCTTGCATCAGATCATCAATGACTACAAAGTTACGAATCGATGGATCTGTCATGGATTCTAAGTCACCCGGAACTCTCTCCACAAAAGTAATGTTAGACTTTCAATAAAGTCCTTCGTCTTATATTTATAGCCCGCCGGACGAAGGACTTTTCACACTTGATTGGCGCCATTTTTAGCGACCCAGTAGTAGGAACGATACCCGCCACGGTACCATAAAAAATAAGCCCCCAAAGACCCCAACGAAACCCCCCTGGAATAATTGCTGCCCCCTCATGGAGCCCTTCCCCACGGACCGACTGTAAGGAGGTTCGTGCAGTCGTGGGTAAGGGCTCCATGAGGGGGCAGCAATTATTCTAGGGGGGTTTCGTTGGGGTCTTTGGGGGCTTATTTTTTATGGTACCGTGGCGGGTATCGTTCCTACTACTCTTTGTTACATCCAGCGATTGTCTCTTTTAACCCTGTTTTAAGCGCCCCTGGATGCCTCACCACACTACAATCGAATTGGGTATCACCAATTGAAGAAATGTATACCCTTTATATATATACCACTATGGATCACCTTGCTCTTATACTACAGAACCGCGGTTTTCGAAAATGGCTGCACAGTTATAAGATGACCCTTCCAGCTAACTACCACGTGAAGGATTTACTTTTGTTTCACAACTTGATCGAGCCTGAGCTTCTTAGAGTAATTAGCTTAGAAGTTGATCGTTTAGGCCCATTAAAGCTTAGTTACACTATGATGGTTAGGCTTAGAAAAGAAACTAATAAAGGTGAAGAACATGCTGAATACTTCTTAAAACAGGACGTGCCAATACTTATTAACACCTTTGATCAAGGATCAATCATGAAAAAACTTAATGCCGAAATAAATAGAAAAAGAGAGTTAACCGCTCTTTGGGTAGAAAACGGCTCAGGATGGGTTGTTGACGGGTTTTCAATCGTTTACTTAGACTTTGCGAGAAATGTGCCAATAAGAGGTGGTTCGTATATCCCTCTTCCTCTAAAACTCAAAGCCAAACAAGCCATTATAAACATCAGAAACAGAGATAATGAATGTTTGCGTTGGGCTTTGAGAGCTGCACGTTTTCCAACCACAGATGTGGTGCATTCATACAGACCAAGTAAATATCCAACAAACGATGGCTTTGACTTTACAGGCATTTCCTTCCCAACGCCTTTGCATGAAATACCGAAGGTTGAGAAGCTTAAGGAGGCTCGTACCCATTTCTCAAGTCCACACCCTTCCAATTTTAATAGGCCATATCTTTTGTTGTAGCGCATAAAAAGACAAGCCACTTTGCATGCAAACACACAATACACTGAACTTTATGGGAGTATAGGATTTGTTTACATCGGTGCTTCCATGGCAACGGAATGGTGATCCTCCGAAATTAACAAGTTGCGGAGTTTCTCTAGATCGAGGGAAATTTATGTAAAACCCGCTAGTGGACTAATTGATTTGACCATGGGCTTCAACTGGACAAAGTTTAAAAGAAATGTATGAGAGCGTTTTTGAAATTTTGGGGGATGAAGTTTTGGGGATTATAAATACAGTGAAAAACATACTATCGACATAATTGGCTAATATCTAAAGAAAACGATGCGCGATGGGAATGCAGTTTCATCTCATAGTAGTTTGACTCCATTCGAAATGGTGTGTGAAAAAGTGAAGGGGCTTGCTTTGGCCGATTGCGAGAAAGAAGGATTTGATTAGCGTGCGTTCAGCTGCTCTTATTGCCATTTTTGGATGTACTTTGGTCTACGCCTACAAATGTGATGATAATTTGGAAACCGCGAGATAATTTTTTTTAAAAATTTGACAATCTCGAGATTAATCATCTACTTATATGGCCTGCAAGTTTCAAGGACATCGAAGACATGCAAGGCAATAAAATAGGGCCTCCAATGTACCAATTTTTCCCCGCAGATTTTGTGTTTACAAGTGAGCGTCCTCATTATTCACGAGTATTGTTTTCAAGTTTCATATGCACGTGCAAAATTTTAGCAAAAAATTTATTTGCATCGAACAGAACGCTCGATTGTTTTCCGAAGAATTTTCCGTAACATGCTAATGGCTGGCTTGAGAATTGTTCAGTATAACATTAGGCACTCGATGTCGCGTTATCACGCTGTAATGCAGCCATACCGAGGGTCTCTTTAAAATTGCAGGACAAGAAAATATCCCAATTTGGAAATTTATAAACGAAATGCAGAAACACTGCTTCTGATGTTGTTTTCATCAGTACTGTTGTCATTGATATTCGTAACGCAAGCCAGTTATTAGCATGTTTCGGAAAATTCTTCGGAAAGCAATCGAGCGTTCTGTTCGATGCAAATAAATTTTTTGCTTAAGTTTTGCACGTGCATATGAAACTTGAAAACAATATTCGTGAATAATGAGGACGCTCACTTGTAAACACAAAATCTTCGGGAAAAAATTGGTACATTGGAGGCCCTATTTTATTGCCTTGCATGTCTTCAATGTCCTTGAAACTTGCAGGCCATATAAGTTGATGATTAATCTCGAGATTGTCAAATTTTAAAAAAAAATGATCTCGCGTTTCCAAATTGTCATCACATTTGTAGGCGTAGACCAAATTACATCCAAAAATGGCAACAAGAGCAGCTGAACGCACGTTAATCAAATCCTTCTTTCTCGCAATCGGCCAAAGCAAGCCCCTCACTTTTTCACACACCATTTCGAATGGAGTCAAACTACTATGAGATGAAAGTGCATTCCCATCGCGCATCGTTTTCTTTAGATATTAGCCAATTATGTCGATAGTATGTTTTTCACTGTATTTATAATCCCCAAAACTTCATCCCCAAAAATTTCAAAAACGTTCTCATACATTTCTTTTAAACTTTGTCCAGTTGAAGCCCATGGTCAAATCAATTAGTCCACTAGCGGGTTTTACATAAATTTCCCTCGATCTAGAGAAACTCTGCAACTTGTTAATTTCGGAGGATCACCATTCCGTTGCCATGGAAGCACCGATGTAAACAAATCCTATACTCCCATAAAGTTCAGTGTATTGTGTGTTTGCATGCAAAGTGGCTTGTCTTTTTATGCGCTACAACAAAAGATATGGCCCATTAAAATTGAAAGGGTGTGGACTTGAGAAATGGGTAACAACATTGCAATCAATGTCCTCGGCTGGCAAAACGGAAAAGTAGTGATTTATCATGTTAGCGACATGGAAGAAAAGGAAATTCCACGGGTCAACGTAATGCTCCTTGCCGCAAGAAACAGAGACCACTACTGCTATATCAAGAATTTAAGCAGACTTCTTCGCGAACAACATGCTACAGACAACCAGGTTCACTTCTGCGTGAGATGCTTGCAAGGCTTCTCATCAGATAGAATTCTCAATGACCATCTCATTTATTGCAGAGGAGCCGCGGGCCGTCCAGTCAGAGTCGAGATGCCAAAGAAAGGCGAACACATTCTTCGCTTTGAGAACTTCCAAAAACAGATGAAGGCACCGTTTGTAATATACGCTGATTGTGAGAGCCTTATTCAGAAGATAGACACATGCATTCCACCCACGGAACAAAGCAGCACCACTAAGACCGAGATTCACAAGCCTTGCGGCTTCAGCTTCCTCGTTGTCAGGTCGGATGGTATGTCAGGCAAGCCATATCTCCATAGAGGTGAGAACTCTGTACGAGAGTATTTGACCGCGCTTCTTGGAGTTGAAAGGGAAATAAGGGAAGCACTCAAGCATAAGGCTCCATTACAAATGACAAAGAAAGACTGGAAGGACTTCAAAACAGCCGACAAATTCAACATCTGCCACAAAGACTTGATCCGGCACAACGTAAGAGACGAGATAGAGTTCTTCGATCCAACTACTGGAAAATACTGCGGCCAGGTACACAGAAGTACAAACAAATGTTACTCTGAAGTCCTTAAACTCACTACACAAGACGATGATGGCAATTATATCATTGATCCAAGATTGCCAAAGCCCGACGATAAGATCGATGACTACTGTTTCTTCTGCAGCGAGCCTCTATTACGCGACTGTTATAGAGACGCAGTAAGAGACCATTGTCATATTTCAGGCAAATACCGCGGTGCTGCCCACAACACTTGCAATAGAAGTATTTTCAGAATCAACCCCAAGAAAACAATAGGCACCTAATGCACCTAATCAATAGAGGGGTTAAGTCTGACCCTAGACTACTACTCTACAGGATAAGGTAAATATTATGGGTTGGAGCGCTGCTGGGGGGTCCGTGACGTCATCCAGGATGGCCGCCAAAATGGCCGCCATCTTGGATTTTACTAAAAATTCAAATTCATCGGAAAAATGCGAAAATTGCAATAACACAATTAAACATTTTGATGCTTTTGGCATTTTATATCTTTTTTCGCTGAAAAAAGGTGAAAAACACGCATTTTTCTTCAAAATGGGTTGACCACATTTTACTTATGACGTCATATTTCGTTACCATAGCAACCGGTTGTCGCCAAACTTTACCAAAATGTGTCTCAAGGATAAATGAACGTTACTGAAAACGGCATGTACAAATCTTAAATGGTTTTGAAAATATTCCCCCCCCCCCCCCGCCCTTGTACGTCCGAGGGTTAACCGGGCTCTGTTCTCTCAGTTCTCTGCCTAATAAATGGGGTTCTGCAGTCGTGTACGTTAGTGATATAACGATAAATAATACTACATTGGGAAAACCTCATAAAATGTCCAACGTGAGTTTGAGAGATGGAAAAGGGTATTACCCAGATCGAATGGGTAAGGGAGGGACGTGTTTTGGTGGGTGCTATCAAATAGAAGCTCCAAAGTGCTGCTTAAGTGAAAACGTTTAACTAGAGATTTGAGTTATAAAAACAATGACATTAAAGACAGTTGTCCTTTCAGTGTAAATAATATTCTAAGCAATATGGTTAATAACTCACAAGACTGTTCTTGAACCGCGACGTCCGAGGAAAGTGCCTATAAAAGAAATAACCTTTAAAAGATGTTCACGCAAAAATGAGATCAAAATACATTCAAACCTGCTACTACTGATAGCAGATGTCCTTTGAAATGACTTAAAAAAAGGTCATGTAATCAAATTTTTGGTGATCGCTAATCGACCACAACATCGGTAACGTTACATGGCATTGAACTTCCAATGAATTAATTTTAATTTGCAGTCGCCTCAAATGTGCTCGGATGATATCTTTTACAACAATTTTATTTCATTATTAATAAAACAAAATTTTAGAACGTTGGCAACCAGCAGTTAGCATAGCTAATCGAGGCGGGTTGTCAAAAATAAGAACAAAAATTAACATTAGCATTAGCTCCTAGTAATATGATTTAAATTAACATTAGCTCCTAAAAAAATAACTTTTTATATGTATTATATGATGTACTTAATATTGTAGATCTCAGTTATAGCTACTGCTTTACTATTTTATTCAACAGAGTGGGCAAGTCAACATAACTGTCTTCGGTGTCGAAAATTTGAAAGAGGAGATCTCGAATTTTTTGTTTAAAAGCAGTTTTCGGGAGTCTACGTATTTCTAGCGGAAGGCAATTCCATACTTTTGCTCCAAAAATTGCAATAGAATTACTCAGCTGGTTCGTGCGCGAGTACTTAATATAAAAATTATCCGACGTAGAGGCCCTAGTATTGTGGGAGTGGATTGAATTACATCTGATAAAGTTATTGCAAATATTTTCAGGGGCAGAGTTTTTTGAGATATCATACATAAGATTCGACACTGTCTCAAAGTACAGCAAATTTAGAGGTAATACTTTTGCAGAAACAAACAAAGGGACTGCATGAGCCCTGGGGTTAGAAAAATGCATTATACGTAAAGCACGTTTTTGAAGCAGTAATATTTTATTCAAATGTGATTGTGGAGCCTGATCCCAGACAACCAGACCATATGACAAATAAGGAAACATTAAAGACTGATAAATGCTATGTAGGGTATGAGATGGAACGAAATGTCTCAAACGAGCTATAACCCCAATGACTTTGCTAATTTTGGATGCTATGTAATCAATATGATATTTCCAGGATAGGTGATTATCAATTAATACACCCAGATATTAAACATAATGTTTACATTCAAGTGGAGTATATCCATTTGTACTATTATCAGTCACCATTAAAGTAACGTGATAATTGAGTTTTTTTTCTGACGAGGGTGAAAAATAACGTAATTTGCCTTTTTTACGTAATTTGACTTTTTTACGTAATTTGACTTTTTTACGGAAAAAAAGTTCTCCCTGTGCAAGTTGCAGAAAGTTAAGTTCAGGTAATATCTTATTTGAAGGCAAAAAAGGCGACTGGGATTTATAATTTTAGTAATCATCGCAAGTTCAACGTTATGACCGATCTTGTGGACAAATTTCGGTCAACAAAATTGTGATCACGAGATGAACTTTTTTCAAACCGTGAAATGAAACAAACGGTACGTAGTACTCGCAGTCGCATTAATATAAGTGACACTTGAACATTAATTTAAAATAAATAAAGAAATAAATAAAAATATTTATACAAGGTTGAACATAAAATTAAGAGAAATTATGTTTAATAAACGTCCACAAGTACAACAAAAACAATTTGCTGTCTGAGAAGACGCTACAAAAATCATGAATTTCTCTACTTGTGAGGCACAGGGAAACTTGCGTTATGGTGGATTTCCACTGCCGCGTTTTGTCTACGCACGTTAACGTACGTAAAATTTGAAAACGTGCGGAAAAACGAACTCTTACGCGCGTAAAGTCGTACGTTGACTTTACGTTGTTCAGTTTCCATTGGCGCGTTCTTTTGCGGGTGTGAAGCGAAATTCACGCACGTTTTACGTACGTACTGAACAAGGTTCAACTTTTTCGTGGCCACCTGTGTTTACGCAATTTAATTATAATTTATCTAATTATATCTCTGGATTTTGTCACACGTTACCTCTGCCATCCATGTGACAGCACCATATTGAACACTTGGTTGAAAGGTCGAAATTTGTCGACCGGCGGTGAGCACTCTCGACATGGGAAAATATGCCATACAAAATATAAAAAGAGAAAGCAGGTGGTCGAATCTTTCCAGAGTTATTCTGAAGTACTTCTAAAATGACTCGTGGTCATTTCACGCATTTCTTGAAGTAGCGTGTGGTATTCGCCTAGTAAAAACGACTGAAAGATATCTCTTATCCAATATTTTTTCTAATATTGTTGTTTTTTCTTCCGCCGTAGTCGCGGGTAAAAAAAGAAGCAAACGTTTGTTTATGGCCGCTGCCATTTTTTTCTCACAACGTGCACCAAGCAATACAAATTCACGCGGTCTTTTTGCTTCAGCCCAGACCGCAAAAACCTTTTGGCGCCAAAACCAATGCGAACGGAAGAGTTTTCGGACGTAAAAATGCAACGGAGCATGTTCCATTTGACGGAACAGTGGAAATTGTTTACATGCGCTTTATTTTCGCCCGTTTTGCGCACGTAAAAATTTACGCGACAGCGGAAATCCACCTTTAGGCAAGTTACTGGCACCACTGTAAAGAAAATTTATTTATTAATGAAGAAGATGATGTTAGGAACCGACGTACTACAGAAAAATTGTCAGAATATTATTTTTCCTACCATTTTACACTTGGGAGTGCTTGCTTAAATTGAATGTTTAAAAGGAAAACATGTCTTTGTCCAATACTGATTCATTCTTCTCACTACTTACCTGAATCCAAGTCTGAGGTATGCGTAGGTCAGGGCCCTTGCCATTGTTACAGCAGAAAGGCCAACTGTAAACGGAAACGTAGTGAGCACAGTCGTCATGGGAACATTCCCGTTCTTGATGCCGGAAACACTTTCTAGTTTTGGGGTCGACTTTACCTGGACACAATTTGCATTGACCACAAAGCTCCCAGGAAACTGCACGCAGCCAATGGCACTCTTCTCTCAGTCTCTGTAGGGCATCCTGTAATTTTCTATAAATGGAAAGGTGGTTGCTCTTATCATAATTTTATCGACATTATGATAGTCTATAATTTAAATATGGACAAGTCAAATTATACATGGAAATTGTGTTATACAAATGCAATATCATTACTGATCACGTCATCACTTTGCCAGAGGAGTAAAATATATTTATCATATTTGCCTTTGTACAAAGTGGAAACATTCGATTAAATAAAAAAACGTCCCAAATGCACAAACTAAATAAAAAATGGTAAAACAACGTATTTCTCAAATTCGGTTAACACAACATATTAATTTTAACTTCACCTGAGCACTTCTGAAGAAACGCCTGGCTCTCTTTCTACTGGGTTTGAAACATCCATCGTCCAAATGTGGATCTTAATGACTGTTTTGCAGCAAGCAACATCCAGACAAGTAACGTTTCCAATAAAAAACCGAGCTGCGTTAGCAAAGAGTTGTGGCTGTTCACAGCTGGTTCTTGATGCAGCCCACTCCCAAAAGATACCAAGAAGCCTGACAAACAGCCCAACTGGAACGTAATTGGTGTTAAATGTGATAAATACAGGGTTACATCCTTGGAAAACGTAGCTCATCATATCCCCGGCTGGCTTGGTTGTCAGCATACAGGGAACCAAGTAAACCTTCTTCCCATCCTTGCCCTTGCATTCAAAAAGAAGGTTAAATTTCTTCATGATATAAATCAGGGATTCTTTGACGTGAACAAGTTCCAGGTTTTTACAAGCATGATGAAGGAGCGCTTCATGGAGAATGCCTTTATCTTTAAGGTCTTTGCGAAGTAATAGAATGTCTGATTCATCTTCTTTTTGTTGTTTGGCTGTTATTATCTTGCAGAGTACATCACTGATAAGCCATTTTGGATCCAACACAACCAGGCCATCTGGATTCTCAGGACGGTCATGATGAACTATTGTACCACGATCGTGCAAAAAATTTAAAATGTGCTCCAAGACATTTTCGAGTTCAGGTTGACAGATTTTGTCAACGATTTCCATTTTGAATTTCTGCTTTGTCATATATTTTTCTTTTTTCTCCTTGACATGATCGCAGACTTTGGTTTCGACCTCAAGCCATTTCAAGGGAACCTCTTCTTTTGTGTGGGGGATGGTTTCTGCGACAGCTAATATCGCTTGTCGTAGCCTAACAATTTGTGGATCCTCTTCACCTTGGATGGACCGATACCCAGCAAGGGTGTTACTTATCGTTAATGTTTTAGCGATGCGTTTAAAAAAATGCTCTGCATTGCACATGAGAATAGTCTTCAAATCACCCATCTCCTTTTCAGGATAGCTAACCTTATCAGCATGTGTTCCCACAAGGACCACAGGTGGTAACTTGTATTCACTTTCAGATTGCCTTAATGAGTGCACCAAGTCCATCCACCTCAGAATGTGATCAAGGTTAGTATCACCACTGTCAAGGACTGGAATTTCAACCTCTTCACGGCCATCTTCTTTTACTTTGCATAGAGCTGTACTGAAAAGATCCTTTGTAAGATCACACACCAGGACATAAACTGCTTCCGGCGACATGAAGATCGGATGAATGGCGCGATAAACAGCTTGACCAGCAAAGTCCCAAATAACTGGCCAAATCCCATCTGGGGTATCGGATTTCTTTTCGTCTACTTTATCCGGTATAAGAGACGCAATTTTGTCCGGTATTGTGGCTTCGAATGAGACCTTGTGTATTTAAATTAGAAAAGAAAATCTATTATACATTGATCAGTCTTATTTAAAAGCATCAATTTTTTTTAATAATGATAATAATATTTTGGTTACTAATTTTTAGCTTTGTTGTAGATTATTTCATATGTTCTATGTTCAGCCTTTTTCGTTCAATTTACAGAATGCCCATCAAAACCTTCCCTGGGACAATTTAATTTGTTCTCTGGGCCGTAAAACGCCAAAGTTGAAATCAACCCTGCAGAAACAACAATGACCACTGAATGCCAAAACGGGATATAGCTAGAAATATTTAAACTCTAAGCCAATTGAAGTATTGGAGGGTAGGTGCCGTAAAGGTAGCAACAGAGGAGGGCAGCAATCTCCTCAGCAGCGAGGTCACCATGGCAACCGAGCCACAGCCCACCTCCCAAGGATATCCTCCAAGCGAGCAGGTGCTTGGAGAGAGGAGGGCCTGTGGCCCGGAGGCCATGGGACCTACCTTGTCCCAAAATACCCCAAGAACCAGGACCCAGCACCCTCAGCAGTCACAGGGGGGGGGGGGGGGGGGGGGTGAGCAGCAGGCAAACAATGAAAGGCAAACTTACCCAATCGACCGCCGCGATCAATACATACATACATACATGACAGAAGAGAAGTTGCTTGCGCAAGTGCCTCAGCAGGAGACCTGATGTAAAGTTTGTATGCATCACTATTCCAACGCCCCATGGCTTGAATAAGATGATCTGGGACACCCATACGTGAAGCAACCGTTGCGGCACCAATCCTAAAGCTGTGACTGGAAAACGATCCTTGGATACCCACAGCTGCAAAAATATCTTTTAGCCAGCGTGTCAAAAGAGCACGAGAAAGGGGCTGACCATTTGAGAGAAGAAACAAAGGACCAGGGGACTGGCCACGCAGCGGCAGGTAGTTCATGATAGCGGATAAGGCACAAAGAGGAGGATGACCCAAGCCAATGTAGAGGCGGCAGCCCTTCCGAAAAAGGTCAGTCTTGGAAGCCTTGATGTTGAGTTACAAGCAGGATGGAGATACGTAAGAATCAATAGCAATGTCGTAGACAGTCAAGTGAATGTCAGGGTTGAAGGCTGACAAGGATGGAACGGTGAACTCAGCGGAACGCAGCAACCCGAAGTAAGCGAGGGTAGAAGCAGCCCAGAACATTACATGATCCGGGTTTGAAAAGGACAGTGAGTTGTGAATGATCAGCAAATGGTGGTCAGTGATAGGCAAGCGACTGGAGCCGGTTCAACCTTGAGTCCTCTTTATGCCAGGCAAGACACGTTGCAATTGTAGGCAGTTAACCAAAGGGTCTGGGAATCCAAGATCTATGTGCATGGAACGTACCGCTGATAAGTAAATCTTGATGGAGGTGGAACTGAGTGAGGAAGAGGGGTGAGTTGCGAAGAAGCAAAGGGTCCACTCGCCCGCTGGGCATGGAGAGCCATTGGGGTGGAGCCGTCCTGAGTGAGTGCAAAAGTTTAGAAAACGAGGTTGAGCAGATTTGTAGGTTCGGTGCGTAGAGGGAGCTAATCCCTGTGACATCAAGGCGACGCAATCATTCTCTAAGCTTGACAGGTTAATGTTACCAAAGATGAGGAGGGATGACTGTAGGGTGACGATCGGCATGTGGGGCCAATTGATGAAAGGTCTGCCAATTAAAACGAGATAAAGCATCAGGGATTTTGTTATCAGAACCGGCGATGTGCTGAGCTGAGAATATGAAATGATAGTTGGCAGCTGTCATCAGAAGCAAACGCAAAAGATGCATGACATCAGGGGCCCTAGAGGTACGAGAATTTAGAATGAACACCACAGATTCACTGTCGCAATGGAAAAGCACCACTTGTCTAAACCAGAATGAAGCCCAGACATGAGCGGCAACAACTATGGGGAAACGTTCCTTATACTCAATTGATGAGGACTGAAGTGCTGGGGGCCACTCGCCATATAGCCAGTGAGAGCCGAATACCGCACCAAACCCTAAGGACCCAGAGGCATCACTGGACATCTCCAGATTGATGGGAGAGAGGCCAGGGTAAACCCAAAAGTAAACCCCATTCCAGGACGCCAAGTATTGACGCCACCAGCGAAGATCTTTCTTAAATTCCGCACTGACACGGATGGGGTGATCGTCTCTGCGGAAATTGTGCAGCAGGTTTATCATGCGGCGAATAAAGGCACGACCGGGCCAAACCACCTTCGCAGCGTGGTGAAGATGGCCAATAAGTGATTGAAGTTGTCGTTTGGTACACCAGCGATAAGAAGACCATTGATGTAGCAGATCAAGGAGAGTGGCCAGTTTGTTATCAGGCAACCGAGCTATCTGGTTGACAGAATCAAGTTCGATGCCGAGGGTAACCATGCAAGTGGTAGGGCCAACAGTCTTGGAGGGGTGAAGAGGTAAACCTAGTGCTGCACAAGCTGAGGAAGCAATGGACAAATTTTGATCACATTGAGGGGAGTTGGGTGGGCCAGCTGTGATGTAATCATCTAAGTAATGCAAAAGGTCTGGTATGTGATAGTTGTTACGAAGAATCCACTGGACAAAATCAGCCACAGAGTTAAAGACAAGAAGCGGATCTCAGACCCAACGGAAGGGCCAAGTCCACATAATACATTGATCTCCATTTCATTCCTAGAAGGTACCTATCACTGGGGTGAACAGCACTGTTACGGTATGCAGACTCCACGTCAAACTTGGCCATTAGAGCACCTTGACCAAACTTGTTCACCATATTGATGACGTCATCAACTTGGATGTATTGCAGAGGGTAATCATTGGGGTTAATTCCTTCATTCACACTGGACCCAAATGGGGAGGACAAGTCCAGAATAAGATGCCATTTGTTGGGTTGACCTTTCTTTGGTATGACACCAAAGCTGTTTATATGCAAGTTGGGGATTGGAGGGGAAGGAAAAGGACCCACTATCCGGCCTAAGACCACTTCGTTTGCCAAATAAGCATGAATAATTTCTGGGTGTTGATAAGCAGACGCCTTGTTCTTTTTTGCGGACCGCAAAGAGGAGCCAGGGTTGAAGCCTAAACGGAAGCCCTGTGAGAGACCCTGAAGGACCTCAGACACCAGGGCCTGGTTAGGGTGGTGGTGGAGCTCGAGAGCAAATCTGGTAGCACTAAGGGAGGACACCTGTGACACTGTAGGGAAGCTCCCAGAGACTGAAAAAAGAAAAAACAAAGGGTAAAAGGGAATAGGAACCTTTAATAACTACAGTAAGGCAATACAATATTAAAGAAACCTGTATAAGATAAGGGAACAAGTTATACAAACTTGAAAAGAACTCTACCTAGAATTGTGATTTAAATAAGACGAACTTGACCTAAGAATTCGTGCATAAAATGAAGGTACCAAAAATGGTAAAAAAACACTGAACGGAGGAATTATAACAAGCCTTCGACAAAAAAAAACACGAGAAACAATAGCCCACACAACAAGGGGAAAACTACAACTAAGTACCAAACATTATGCAGAGGTGGCATAAAGTATAACGTTAAGTTTTCCTAATGGCGTTTTCGTCGCTTGGACGTCTCGGGGCTTGGGGATCTAGTTGATGTCTGCTTCTTGGGCTGAGGGCACTCCGAGGCTCGATGGTTGGACGAGCAAACCGAACAGCGATGAGCGAAGCGGCAAAAACTAGAAGGGGCCACACAAAACCCGTTGTTCCAAGACTTGCAAACAATAGCAGACGAACTACCGCTTGGTTCGGTGAAGGACCGGCAAACGCTAGAACCGGCCGCGTGGAAGTTGAAGAGCTGTACATTAATGTTGGACCAATCTGTAAGTCTGGCAGCGGCAGCATGCTCGCGGAATGCTCTATCATACGCCAGCCATGCGTTGCCTTGGAATTGGCGGTAAGTGCGTAAAATCAAGAGTTTATTCTTGGCTTTGACATGACGTCATAAAAATTGAAAAAATCTAAAGAAAACGTCCTACAAAGCTGTTTCTAAGCTGTTTGGATACAAGTGTTATAATCTTTCACAAAAAGTTTCAGGTTTTAATGATGTTTTGCTTCCGATTTACAAAGGTTTTAAATGTGTCACGCAATGCGTCACGCTATTTCAGATAAGCCGCGAAAATAAACAAAATTGAATCAGCTAAAAGTTATTGTTTGCATTATAAGTGCTTATAAGCCGAGTTAATTGAGCTTATAGCAAATACAATATTTTTGGATGTGATTTTTGGTATAATTAAGACTTTGAATTTTTTGGCCGCCATCTTTGTGCCCCTGTCAGGGGCACAAAGATGGCCGCTCCATACATTTCTTACTAAAAATATCTGATACTCGTTCGCCTATAACTCTTGAACGAAATGCTTTTGCGCTTCAAAATTTGGCCAATATGTGTAGTTTTAAACTCTCTACAATTCCATAAACATTTTAGATTCAAAATCTATTTTTTAATGCTTCTGAATTTTGATATGACATAAGTGAAAGCCAAGAATACAGAGTTAAGTCGCGCCACCTGAAGGCTTCTGACCAGGCAATGATATCCTCGATTTTTCGTTCCGGTCGCTTGTTGGTTGAAGTCAGGACAACTTTACCATCAAAGAGAAGCTGAGGCTCCGACTCGGAGTCTCTCAGATTATCCGAGAGAAGTTCAGCTAGATCGATGAACTTTCCAGACACGATCTGCAACACTAATTTGTAAGGAACAGGCGAGAAACCCGGCCCAACGATGAATGGTTGCTGAAAGGAAGGTGTTGTGGCTGTGAAAAGGGGCGTTGTGCCGGAAGCAAAGGATGGCGAGGCCAAAGATGAGGACAACGTAGGTAAGCCTAACGGCAAATTGAGCAACGAGATAGATGGCGACGCAAAAGTGTTAACAAATGAAGGAACAACAATAGGCCTACCTGAGTTAGGAGATTGAACGGGAGCTGGTAACTGTGGAGCACTGGAAGCGGTCACTAACGAATTGGCGGGAAGCACAGACAAACTGGAAGTATCCGTGTGCGTAGCCGCCGGAAGGGACGAAACCACAGGCTGATTTACTGGATTTACTTGCGTCGTAGCGAGGAGCGAGCGAAGAGCATTGACGATGGAAGCCGTTTATGTTTCTCCGGATAAACCGGGGCCCGAACATGAGCCAAGCAACACACTTGATTGGATTCCAGAAGCAAAGCTCGCTGTTGGGAGCGCAGAATTGACAGCTGGAGCATCCGAATTTGTGTTTGCGGGATCGGTGGCCATGTCCGAATAATAAGCATTTAAGCTGTTGCAAGTGTTCGGTCTTGGTGGCATAAATCTGGCCAAATATGAAGAAAGCACGTCGCAAACACTTCGTTAAACAGCAAAGTAGCGAAAACAGATTGAAAGACAAAAGCAGCGAGCGAGCAGGCAAAGCAAACACAAGCAAAAGCACATGGCAATGCCCCTGCTGATCCCCCTGGAGCCCCCCACATAAAATTGGAGAAACCACTGCACTGACTTGGATCTAACTTTGCCTAAATTCTATTTAGCCTCATTCAAACCTCCATTTCCACGTTTTCGTCTAGTGGCAACCAACGACTGACGCCTACAGGGAGTTCTGAAAAGAAAATTATATTATAACAATTGCTATCATAAATACATACAAGTCTGCTTTTCATATCTATAATTCCTGTCTATACTACCTGTATAGGTCAGTCAGTAGAACACCATATTGCAGAACGGGAGGTCGGGGTTAGAATCCTGGCCGGACCACCAACCAGGGTCCTTAAATATCAAGTAAGAAAATGCCAGCTGTGCTCAAAAACCTTTTATAAAATAACTGATTGGCTAATGGTTATTCTCAATTTAACAAATTGACGTCGGTTTTTTGATGCGTTTGTCTTCTTGTTGATCATAAATTTCATCATAATATTGTCAAAGTTTGTTGTGGATCCACGAGCCGCACACTTTGACAATATTATGACGAAAGTTTTTCATCAATAAGAGGAAAGACGCATGAAAAACCGACATCAATTATTAGTCAAGTCTCAGTTCAGATGATCTTGCCATGGGGCGGTGACATTAAGCCGATGGCTTTGTCTCCTACTATCCTGTTCGCATTCATGGGTTACGTGGGTGAGGTGAGATATGTCTACAGTGAACCACCACAAAAGAACGAATGAGATCCATAATGGCAACCAATACGATGGGGTGGTTTGGGGACTAAGCTTGTATTCTCCAACCCATACACACAAGTGCACTATGCACAATTAGCCATTTCTTGAATACTTTAACTTCCCCATGAGCGCATGGTTCCCATTTCATTTTAACGCCATTCATATTTAACGCTAGCTCACCCGAACTACACCGTTGAGTTACGCCGTGCATTTACTTTAAGGTTACAGTGTACCTTCAGATCGAAAATTTATTGAAAAATTTTTTTTGGCGTTAAAATGAAGTTTACAGGATGAACTTTCATCCAAAAAAAAATTATCGAAAAATAGTGAAAATTGGCGGAGAAATGACGGTATAACTTTTGTGGGCGGAGTTTGTTTATTAAGCGATATGTTTTTTTAAGCGCTTTTTTCTCAAAGTTAATTTTTCGCTTGTTGGGGACACTTTAAAGAGCTACAACTCAAAGGGAATTTGTTCGATTTTCCTTAAATTTGGACAGAAGCTAGGCTAACATATAATCAACAAAAACGTGTCGGCGAATTTCTTAATTCCGAAAACTTTTTCGTCAAGAGCCATTTCCGTGCGATCATTCCAATTTTTTTCCTCCCCTTTTCGAAAATATTCTGTAACTTTTCACTGCAATTGAATATGGGAAATCGCCGACACGTTTTTTTAGCGCTTCGTGTCCGGAAACCCGAGAACAAATCAAATTAGCAAAATATAATAATCGCTTTGAGTTATAGCGTTTCAAAGCTGATTCGGACGTTCGAATTTAGACGTCGTAAAAAATTCGACAATTCATTTTATTACCAAATGGTTTCCATATTTAGATAGCCAGCTCTATAAGCTTTAATTTGATATCTGGGTTTAGGTATATTAAGTGTAATCTTAAGACGCTAGAGCTGTTATACTGGAGACACCCCCGAAGGTACACTGTAACCTTAAAGTGCCCCTATGATCAAATTTTTGATTTTCATTTTTTTTTTACATTTTCGTGTACTATTAGACTTTCTTACTCATCTTGCCAAATTTCAATCCATTACGAACATCAGAAGTCATTTTATTTTAACATTTATTTCCGAGAATTTTCGGCCGCCATTTATCAACCTTGTTCCAAGGCTTGGTTGCGAATGGGAGAAAGTGACGTCAAATACTCAAACATACCTCACGGCTTGAAATTATAATAACAATCAGCATAGAAAATTGCACGAAGTCCAAAGTTTTTGTTGCTTTTCGCGTGATTTTCAATACTTATTGTTATTATAATTTCAACTCGTGAGGTATGTTTGAGTTTTTGACGTCACTTTCTCCCATTCGCAACCAAGCCTTGGAACAAGGTTGATTAAGGTGGCTCCGTTGTTATTTCGGGCGCACTCGTTTATGACAAACTTTGTCCCATAACTTTTCTGTTTTAGAGGCGGATAAGTTATGAGACAAAGTTTGTCATAGACGAGTGCGCCCGAAATAACTACGGAGCCACCTTAATGGCGGCCGAAATTCTCGGAAATAAATGTTAAAATAAAATGACTTCTGATGTTCGTAATGGATTGAAATTTGGCAAGATGAGTAAGAAAGTCTAACAGTATACGAAAATGTAAAAAAAAAATGAAAATCAAAAATTTGATAATAGGGGAACTTTAAATTCCAGCAACGTGTTCATACAATGGGACATTGCACAAGTATGTCTTCCCATTGGTCTAGGGATCTGACAAACGAACGTTTCAAGTTGACAGCGTTCTACTTTAATCCATTCACTCTTCCCCCGGCTCTCTAGGACCTGACTGTAGGATTGAAAACAGGTTGAAAAACAGATACATAGTTTTTGTAAGAATAATCAACCGGATAACGTAGTTCACTAAAATACTCTCACACCTGTTTGTAAAGTGTCCGGTCTTAGGTCGTCTGATAATCCACTTATTGAGGTCTTCTGTTGGTTGCAATGTTAAAAAAAAAATTCCATTATCTTTATGTCAGAAACATCGGAACACAACCAGACGTCAACAGGAAGTTGAATGTTCTCTTTGTTGGCGCGTTTTTGTCCTCACCACTGATAGGAAAACTCTTTGTTTTGGTTCCTGTGGCTAGCCATTATGGACGTGATGACACAAAATGCGCCTATAGGAAAACATTTGACTTTCGGTTGCCGTCCTTAGCGTAAAAATGCCTCTGCTTAACTTTATACCAAGTGACTACTTTTTATGTTGCATTACAGGACGTGAATGAATGACTTAATGAACAAGTTTATTTAATGAGGGTTAAAAACACATAACAGTTGGACACTGAAAAACTTAGGGGTGAAGGGATCTAAGTCATGCTACCTGGTCTTTTTTAATATACAGAACTGTCTTCTTTCTTTGTTTGTTTGTTCAGTTGTGTTTTTTATTTTTCTAAAAAAACGCCAAATATAATTTTAAATACCCAAAACCCAGTGAAAGCCTGATAAGCATATTATTATGTCAGAGAGCAACGGTGCACTTTTCATACATGTAAATTTCGTGGTGTGGTGATTGAGGCCACATCTTTAACAGTACCTCTGAAAAGATTCATGATTCCATAACCCATAGCTGATCAACAGATATTTCCTGAAAATACCACAATACTTTTCAATGTGCATGTTTTAGCCTCGCGTGGACGTAATACAATTAATGATTTCATTCTCCTTTGGTGTTGTAGCACAGTGGAATTTATAATAAATGTGGCCAACTTGTGCTTGAACACAACATGCTCTAGATTACAGCGTGAATACAGTGTTCCACAAAACAAAGTTGGGGTTTGATGCTATCATTGTCATCTTGACACTAGAAAAATTCAAACAGCCATCAGTGATTACCTGATTTTTAGCCATTTCCGAGTTAGAACTGATGCTTCCTGAGGTTTTGAAAGAAAACAATAACATTGTAACATATTTTATCAGCAATACATAAAACGTTACTTTTTACATCCGCACCTCCTGTCTAAACCTCTACAGTAGGGATGGAGGGACGGAGGGAGAGGAGGAGAGGGGTAGAGAGGGGGAGAGAGGGAGGGGGATAGGGGGAGAGGGAGAGAGGGATAGAGAGAGGGGGAGAGGGGGTGGAGAGGGGGAGAGGGGGGCTGGAGAGGGGGAGAGAGGGAGAGGGTGAGGGGGAGAGGGAGAGGGAGAGGGTGAGGGGGAGAGGGAGAGGGAGAGGGTGAGGGGGAGAGGGAGAGGGAGAGGGAGGAGGGAGGGAGAGGAGACGAGGGAGAGAGGGAGAGGGGAAGGGGGAGAGGGGTAGGGAGAGAGGGAGAGAGAGAGGGGGAGGGGGAGGGGGAGAGGCGTCACGTATACAATCAACTACATTAAGTTTTTTTCCCTTTTCCCATGTATTTATTATGTTTATTCGCTGTTTTCGTTGTAATTAGCAAGTTTACCACTATTTATTATGTTTGTTCGCTGTTTTCGTCGCAATTAGCAAGTTTATACCAGATGTTGTAAAACCTCTTTGTTATAAGATAATCCTCGTTACGTAACTTATGCTATAAAATATTTGCTTTACAATTACCTTTGTTTTAAATTAGTCTGTATTTTGTATTCAGTAAAATGACTGTATGAAGTATTATCATTATAATTTGTGTAGGCTTTTAGTAAAAAGTAACGTGTAAACAATTTTTTTTGCTCGGAAAAGAAGGTCGAAAGAATAGAGAGTTTTGTCAAGTCGGTCGGAGGATAGGAGTTGAGAGAAGAGAAAACACTGTTCACCGCCAAGAATCATTGGCAGGGGCTTCCTGTATTGTTCCAAGGGAAAAAAACTCTTTTTTTTTCAGAGGGAGTCAACGTAGAAAAAGGTAAAGTTAACGTGGAAGACAAGTAAAGTTAACGTGGGAAAGACAAACGTGGAAGAGATATAACGTTAACGTGAAGAGGACGGAAAGCTAACGTAGAAAGGACGAAGTTGAAGATAAGCAAAGACGGACGAGGACATTTGGACCGCAAGCTAGAAGGATTTAAAGAGCAAGGTTTAAGGAACAATTCACAAACTGTTTAATTATTTAATTACCGTTTATACTGAAAGAACTTTATTATTTTACTTCATTAGAATGCATTAATTAAATTAGACCTTTATTATTTCACTTTATTAGAATTCGTTAATTTAGTTGGACTTTAAAAGTAGGATTAAGATTAAAATAGTGATTTGTAATTATAGTAATTTAAGTCTAGTTATTAAACTTATAGGTTTTTTTTTTCGTTACTTTCGTGTTGTGTGTTTGGGGGAAGGACTTGTGTATGCTGTCGGTCGTGGTATTCCTCTTTTTGTTTTCGGTGGGCACCAAGGGGACCCAGCGTGGTGGCGCGGATCGTCACAAGGGGCAGTTTCCCAAACTTCCTGTTCCCTCACATGTTTTGATCTTTATCTTTCCAAATAGCTATTTGATTCAGCTTTTAGCCTTCGATTCTAGTAAGGCTGATGGCAAACATGCAATTTTAAGTGTGTTTAATTCAACTTGACTGTGGGCGCCATTTTAAGGAGCACTTTGTGGTCAGCATGTCTTGTGAGAGAAGGAAACATAAAAACAGGGACAGGGACAGGGACAGGGAAAAGGAGAGGGAGAGGGAGAGGGAGAGAGGGTGAGATGGAGAGAGAGAAATAGAGAGGGAGAGGGAGAGGGAGAGGGAGAGGGGGAGGAAAAAGGAGAGGGGGAGGGAGAGGGAGAGAGGGAAAAAAATTCCTAAGAGTGTTTGATTCAAAATTAAGTAATGCTCCGCATAAGAACGATAGCAAACTTCATTGTTCTGCGGCATTGGCTCTTCTCCACATAGAATATCTTTGATTTCAAGAATAGAGGAGCAGCCGATGGTTAATAATAATATTTCATTATAAAAATAAAGAAAATCCATTTGCGTCAAACAAATTTTAGGAAATGTTCGTGCTTAACCAATCAGAATAGCAGAAGACAATAGCTAATAATTTTCCTTCTTTGATGAAGTTCCCCAAATACAATATCTTTTAAAAATTGCAGGTTGTGCGATTGCGATCCTTCTTATGCGGATCATTACTTTATTAATATCTCCAGCACTCCCTAACCCAAACTACGCTTCCCAGTAGTCGACGGATATGAGAAACGAGCGTTTTATATCGTGACCTTATTCACCTTTTCCCAACCAGGACCTGACTATAGAAACAAAAGTTTGTGCTATTGGGTTGAAAACAAGAATTTGGGTAAGGATAATGAAACAGATAACTTAGTTCAATGAAATACTGAAAACCTGTTTCCAGCTCTTTCGGTCCTGCATGTAATTGTCGGCCAATGTACGCAGCACATTTGTGGTGGTATGCAGTAGTTTCTTGTTCCATGGTAAAATTTTTCCACGGCTGGTTTCCAGGATTTTGGAAGGGCTCATGCATCTGTACTCCCTCTGTGCTTGTTTCGTCGTTTCTGAACTGCTCTCCTTTAAGAGATCTCCCAACACTTGTCTTTCCCACACGGTCCTGTCCAATCAACAGCACTTTCACACGCCTGTCAAGTGTCGTGCCATTTTCTTTTGCTTTCACATAAGCTGCAATGGCTCTTGATCCTCTGGCCACAACATAACTAGGCATATATTCGCCTAAAGAATAAGCGTATGTTTCAAGAAGGCGTATAACAGTTACATGCATTTTAGGAATATGGACACCTATGAAAGGTGGACACCTCTCTAAGGCAGAGTACAGTGGTTGGCTGGTCCTGGCCTAAGGCCCGGTTCAAACGTCGAACTTCACATGTGCCGAATCTAATGCAAATGAGCAAAATCTATTGTTCTTGCTCATTTGCATTAGATTCGGCACATGTGAAGTTCGACGTTTGAACCGGGCCTTACATAGAACATTCTAGAAACATCTAAGATTGCGTTACACAACATCTCCCCTTTCGAGTATAAATAACATGAAAACTAAAGTTGGAATTTTAAATCAACCATAAAATCTATTGAATATAAACACGATTAGTTCAAGTCCTATTCTTTTTAAAGGGGCATTGTCACGCATATTTTGCTGTGTTTTGGTCAAAATACACTAAATATATAAAAACTTGTTTAACTGCAAAAACCGTGGACGAAGATCCTGCTGGTTTTTCGTTGGATCTCACAGGAGGAGACCTAATCAGCTAAAATGACTCAATATGCTAACGAGAAGTCCAAGGACTACTGCAAAGCTGATACAACGAGTAAATATATTTGAAACAATATTTCGGCTGGCCAGACCAGCCTTCTTCACCAACACCTTCTCAGTTCATCATGCCATCCTAAACACACTAAAAAAGCTATTCCTTTCAGTTTAGCTCTTCGCCTCCGCCGCATTTGTTCCACTGACGTTAAATTTAAACTTCGCACTAATCAATTAAAATCATATCTCCTCGCACGAGGTTATCATAAAACTTTCCTTAACCGACAGTTTCTGCGCTGCTAATATTTCTCGTAATGACGCCTTGCTAACTAAACCTGATGATTCCACTGACCATTTACCTTTCGTTGTTACATTTAAACCCAGCAATTCCTCGCATCTCCAATTTCTTACGCAAACATTTCAACATATTACTCTCCTCCAATCGCTGCCGGGACGTCTTTAAACACCCACCTTTCGTTGTTTACAGACGTAGTGCTAACCTACGTGACCTTTTAGTTAGAGCGCAATTACCACACTACACTACCTCTAATACTAATTTACCACCGGGCTCTTTCCGTTGTGGACAAGATTGTGCCACTTGTCCTTACATCACCAACGGTCTTAAAGACTATACTTTTTATTCTACAGGCGAAACCCGTTCCATCACTTCACATATAACCTGTAACACTAAAAACTTAATCTAAATGATACAATGTAACCGCTGCCATTTACAATACATCGGTGAACCTAAGCGACGTCTTAAAGACAGATTTAACGAACATCGACGTTCCGTTTACAAACCAAACATTAAATCCAAACCTACTACTGTCTCTGAACACTTTCTTTCCCATTCTAACCATTCTAACACTGACATGCAACTTATTCCACTAGAAATAATTCACTATTCACGGGATTCTGTTCGAAAAGCCAGACAGACGTGATGAATTGTAGTTTACGTATACTAGCCTTATCTTTAGTTTTTATTATCTAGTAGGTCATTTCCGCTCCTCCTCATTTTTTAAATATGTATTGTCCAGGATAAAAGAACATTAGAAGATGTAATGACAGATGTATTTTACATCAGCATGTTTTTAATGAGATATATCTTGAAAATAAGTACATTTTTTAAGCTTTGGAAGTGAGTACTGTCGCTGAGTACTGTTCTGATCTGTAAATACAATACATTACCAATTCAATGTCTACAATGTAACAAATGTCACGCAATCACAATTTGCAACAACTAATGAAAATCGATAGCTTGTAATATTTGCAGTTGGTATTCAATATTTTTTCTGTACCCCTTTGAAGAAATAATGGCATCAATCCTATTTTTCATGCTCTCGATAGTGCGATCAATAAAATCCACCGGTTGTCTGTCCAATGTCTAAGACTTTGTCACGAAATTGTTCAAATGTCTCTGATCGTTATGTTCTCGGAAATTGCTTTCTCCTTGAGTTCGCACATCAAGACATGGAAAATTGATTCAATAAAACTCAAATAAAACACGCGCGCTTGTGACCGTTAATTTCACCAAAACTGAAAACACCGGAAAAAATCGTCAAATAGCGGGGAAAGTGCTCACTAGGAGGCCATGTGTTAACACAGACAAGGAATTTGCAGTTTTAAGGCAAACAACACGCTAAAAAGACATTTTTGTTTTGACCTCCAAACTAGTAGGGGTTGACACCATGAGGAAGCCCATGACACATGTATACGCATAACTACAACATCCTTTCTAGACAAAATACACTGGCATATTTATATTTTTTTAGCAATGCTAAATGTTTTGAGATTATCTCTCAAGGACTGGTCAGCTTCAACAACTTTACCCGATGTGGCCAAGCCTTTTTCAATTTACCTCGGAAAAATTCCTTAGTTCTGGTGTTGCACAGTTTATGGAGCATGTCACTATACACCTTGTCAATCACATTGTAGTTGCCATCCTTAATTGACGCTCCACACTTCTCTGCTGACCATTTCAAGGATTTTAATAACTGCTCATCATTGTAGACATTGAAGTGAACAACTTCCAAAAAGTTATTCTTTATTATGTTTCGTTAAGCTTCCCTTATTGACATATTCTCGAATCGTCAAATCTGCCTTTCTTACGAAGTTGAGAAATTCTTTCTTGACAAAAGTCAAATGACCCTCATCAAGAATCTTAAGAGCCCTCGGAAGCTTTCCTTTGTCAGTTTCTTTCAGCTGGTTAATGAGAAAATCGAGTTCCACTTCCATTTGGCCTCTACTGCTAGGTGTTGTTTTTCATTTCCCTTTCTTTTCTGATAAAGTGTCTTTCCTTAGTTTAATTATTTGGCAAAGAGCTGCTCCAGACATTCGGTATAAGGTGAAATCCTCTGGTGTATTATTCTGTTGAATATCGAGCGGCAAAGAAAAATTGTAAGACTCTGTTTGTGCAAAATCATAAACGAGGGAATCAGGCGCGGATCCAGGAAAAAACTTGACCGTTTTCCTCAGTAGATTCTAAGCGCTAATATATATTTTAGATTTTCACTCTCCAAAATTGCTGTCCCTCGAGTTTGAGTCATTTTTTAACAATCTGACCGATTTCCTTAAAACGGTGAAACCGGTCTGGATCCGCGCCTGGGAATGCAAGATGCCATGACTGCCCGGATCATACTCGAAGAATATTTATTTGCCAAATTGCTGAACACTGGACTGCATACCCTGGAATTATCTGATGAACATTCCATTATCTAATGAACCAGCGCATTGACAGATGTACCTTTCTGTCTTTTTTAAAGTCTTTTGCAATTTCCGTCACGAGTTTTATGTAAAAGGAAAATATGTGGTGCACTAGATCACGAAGTTCATTGTAGCGAACATCAAGAATTTCTTGAATAAGCTGACGATGAGTTTTGTAATGCTTCATAACATACTGCTTTCCGAGTCCTTCCGACATGAAATTCCAACACATGGGCCGTTTACCCTCTAACTTGGTACGAAGATCATCTAGTTCTATTTTAGTGAGCGGCTTCGATTTTTTTCTTTTCACGTTGTGTTTGTCGAGTCGGCACGTCATCTTTCTTTTTTTTGTTTTTGGACGCATTGCTCGAATTTGTATTTTTACGTTTTGAAGGCAAGCACCCTTCCCCTGTCTGGCAACAGAACTCTCTTTTCTCTTTTGTTCATCGTTTGTAGACTTTTTTCCTCTCCTACTGCCTGCTGATGTCGAGGGTTGTAGAACATAATCACTGTTCGTGTCGCTGTCGCTGTCGCACTAAAGTGCGGGATTGCAGAAAACTAGTTTAATGAGATGGAAATCACATTTCTATCTCATTGAATAACAATTCATCCAATTGTATCATGCTTCATTCTAAAAACAAACTGAATTAATTTTCTGCAATCCTGCACCTCACTCCGCTGTCGCTATATCATCGCGCGAAGAAATATCATCAGCGCACTCAAGCTCTTCGCCAAAATCCAATATGCCCGCCAGCGAATCATTAGAATCCAAAGAAATTGTGGAATGTAATTCCCATTCCGAAGTTTTGCTCCAAAAATACCTTTTCTCTTGTTTTTGGAAGTCACTTTCATCAACAAAACTTATCTCCACATTGTCCGCCATTTTTTTCTTTTACTCACAGCATCAGATTGAGGTTGTCCTTTGTGCGGACGTCTCATGGAACACACTTCCATTCGAGAGCCGTCTCTAAAAATAACTTAACTGGAATTAACATATCCCAAACCCTAAACTAGAATGTGTTGTTGTCACAGTGAAATTCTTCTTCTGGAAAAATTGCTTGTCATGGAAAACATTATTTCATTTCAGTACTTGAAATCATGATCTTCATAAATTTATTCGTGAAAAAATTTGACACTGAAAATCAATAAAAAAAGTTTGAATTTTACCATAAACTTTCCTAGTGTTAATTGATTTTTAAACTTTTCAAACATAGCCGTAGCTTATAACCTGTTATATGTATGACTGATACATGTATTTCAGTTAATTGTAATTCTGGGATGTGTTGTTGTTGGCTTTCCGCATTGCAACCATGCAGCAGCAGGATAACCCTTTTGCAGGCCAATAATTTGGGATTTCTGTAAAACCCTAAGGGCCGAATATTTAAACAAAGTTTAGACGTCGTCTAAGAAAGTCCTCGTCTAAACCGGGTTTGAACCTGGGAACTGGATTATTTAAACGTCATTTATTTTAATCCACATCTAAGTGAGGTCTAGACACAGGCTAACAAACAATAGCAAGTTAGACCTGGTCAGGAGTAGGTTTAGACGTAGTCTAACGTTTTCTTAGTGAACTTTTCTCTCATGGATGGAAGTTTGCGCTATCGACAGCTTCAGCAATGGACAAATAATAGGCATTTAAGAAGAATCCAGCGTTGAAGGTTTTCTCAATTTTTTTCCCAGGACGTCTTTTTCCTTGTTAGCTAGCATTGTCGTATCCTTTGTTCTCAATATCAGGATATTGTTTTACCAGCTCGGCAAGAAGAAGTTTCTCTTCCTCGCTAAATCTGGCATTTCTCGATTTGGAAGTCATTTCATCATCTGGTCTGTCGGTTTCAGTGATATCGTCAAAATTATTCTAACGCCCGTTCTTGAAAAACAATCGCAAGTTTGTGAAAACCACGTTTAGACGTGGTCTCCGTGAAATGCGGATCATCTGCATTTAAATAACGCAATTTGGACTGCATCTAGCCGTGGTCTATGAAGGCCTGGTCTAAACTTCGATTTTCGAAAAAAAAAAAACAGGTCTAACTTAAACTTCGTTTACATATTCGGCCCTACAAATCAGAATCTTTTACAGGAATAATATTATTTATCACTTACTTTATATCATTTTAGGTGCAATTGCAGGCAAGGTCCAAAATAATTCATTCCAATTTATATTTTCGTGAAATCCTTGAAAGCCCACAATAGTATAATTCTTAGCTTTTTGCACTTTCCAGGCTTTCAGGATGTATGACTGTGTAATTTGTAAAATTCATTAATAATTCATAAGGGTACTAACAAATAGAAATGAGCCATTCCAATCACATGATTACCTGTATAGGCCGATAAAATCTTGATACAACTCATTAGTGTTTGTATTTAATTTAAATTCCAGATACAACTCACTAGTGGTTGTATCTAATTTACATGTGAATGTGAATTTCACAAGTTGTTAGGGACTTTAAGATACAGGAACGCGGACGCCGCCAGAGACGACCGGAAGTAATAATGAACTTTTGAAGTTCACTGCGCATGCCAAAAAGCCCAATTAGTCGCGTTCTTGCTCGCGACGGACGTGACACAAAGAAGTTTCGCGTTTCTGGTAAAACGTGAGTAATCTTATGGTCTTTTATGGGTTCTTTCGACCTTTCATTTAACACTATTTGAGTTTTTCGAAACCTTAAACATTTCTTTCAGTAGTGTTAGTGAAAAAACTGAACTTGGTCGCTTTTACCCTAAGGTAAACAAGCATATCCAGCAAAGCTCAGAGGATATCGACGATATCGATGGCGTGCTCAAAGGCCAAGTGCGTGTAAAAGTCTTAAGTTTATTTGTCCACTCGAAAAATTCTTCAGCAATCATTTTCTTTTTTTTTTTGTTTTGTTTTGTGTATTTCTGCTTCATTTAAGAGTGTATTTTGAATTTCTTTTTATTTCGTGTAGAAATAAAACCAGCACAAATGACAATATACAGAATATATTTATAATTTGCACATGAGCGAAGCGAAATGAATAAAGCTTATAAGCTTAAATTTGTTTTAGGTTAATATTTTTGACATAAGAGGCCTTCTGTTCCCTTGCAAACCATTCCTTTGTTGACATGTGAAGACGGCAGGAAAGTCAAGTGCATCTACTCGTCGGAAAATATGACTAAAAAGGTTGGCTTTGCACTCGGCTTCATTCTTGCCCTGCAAATGAAATCTCAGATATTCATCGTAAGGAAAATCCAAATTATCGGACGTGTTTTCTTCGTAAAGCAGTATGAACTCCACATCGGTGATAAAACCGCTTACATGACTTATAAGTATAAATGCTTCTCGAGTTTCTTTGAATGAAGGCATGACTGGAGGAAACTTCGCGTTGTCGCTCACAGACACAACACATTCTTAACTTAGTTTTCCCGCCGCGAACACCGTACACTCGACCCAGGCCCTTTTCGACCATGGCGTTCTTCAAGGCGTCCGCGTTCCTGTATCTTAAAGTCCCTATTTACTACATTCGCGTCCGTGTTGTATCGGCACTATACATTCACTCGCCTTTGGCTCGTGATTGTATTGGCCGATACAACACTCGCACTCATGTGGTAAACATAACGTATATGTATATGTGTATAATTTTGTCCCAAGCTTCTCTGGGATTTTGGCATGTAGGAAAGTCTTGAATCCAAGGAATCCTGGAAAGAGCTGAAAGCCCAGAAGGTCCACCCTTTCCTGACTTTTTTGCACATAGGAAAAGCCAGGATAGCACGGACTGTCCACGCTTTCCTCACTTTCCAGGAATCCATGAAATCCTGGATTTTCCCCATGTGCAAAAAAGCGAGAAAGAGTATGGACCATCCAGGCTTTCCGCTCTATCTAGGAAACCAAAGAATCTTTGAAAGCATGGAAAGCCAAGAGGGTCCACGCTTTCCTGGCTTTTCCCTACATGCAAAAAAGCGAGGAAAGCAAAATTCCGCTTTTTTTTTGCATGGGGAGTTAAAGAGACTCAACAGTACGTATACATCCTAAGAACAAACACTCGAACAAATGCAATGCAATTTGTAGGGAGAATTAACATTTTCAAACACTCACCATTGGGTGTAGTTGCTGCCTGTGTACTTCCTGAATCCGGCAGTGATGGACGCGCCTTTTTAGCTGGCTGTGGTCCTTGGCTTTCTTCATCTTTAGGTTCCTGTCTCACTGGTACCGGTTTCCACTGGCTATTAGAGTTAAATGTTACTTCTTCTACATCAGTACTGAAACAAAACAAACAGCTACATTTAATGTGGAATATTCTGATAGTATAGAATTGATATATAACAAGTTATCACTATCTGTATGATATTATCTATATTTTATTCTTGAAATTAACAGGTCCGTATCTTGAAAGACTTCAAATTTAACTATCAGTTTGCTTAAAATTTGAACTGCAATAATATGCATTATTTGATCATACAAGCAAGATGTTTTGATATCATAAGTAATGGGGTTGGTTAAAAATCATTCTTGAAACAAATAATTATAGACACAAGAACTTTAATTTCCTTTTTTCTGGAACATAAATGGTACAATTATGACAGTTGCAGACAGCCCCTGTAGCGACAGCTGCACACAACTTATGCTTTCACAGGGTGTCATCTTGCCATCCTAAAATTTCACCAAAACTCCATGGAAACAAGGAACGTTTTCTTGATTGGTGAAATAAGTGTCGCATTTATGTAATACAACACCATTAATATATGTACACGCAAAAAGTTAACTAAGAATTGACTTAATCTGTACAATGGTAACAATAGCAACCACCTGGGAGTTTCAAGGATTCCCCACATCAACTGATCAACTTCAAGTCCTTGCAGAGGAGCAACTTTGCTGCAAAACGAAAATAAATAAAATAAGAAATAAATAACAGTCCGGATTATCCCAATCTTTTAGGACAGTCGTGACGTCACGATACCATTGCTCTGAAGGAAAATGGTGGCCGGTTTTCAAAAAGCCCGGGCAATGTTAAAATTCACTGTCTGTAGCTACGTATGAGCGGTCATCTGGGACTTCTTGTTACGAAACATTGCGAGAAGTATTTAGCGGCCACTTTGGATGCGACCAGAGAAGATTTGAAGGAGGTTTTAAGTCAATTTTCGTTGAAGAGACGCAGCGATGTAGGGCCAGTTTGTGTCGTGGTTTCAAGGTTGGTTAACTTTCGTTTTTTTCTTGTATTCATGTATTTTTCATGAAGCTCGCAGTATTTTTTGCCGGTTCTTATGTTGATAAACTTTCGTTATGTTAAGTGCCAACATGGTAGACAAGCTAGATTTCTGGTAGACGTTTTTTGAAGTCAAGGCAGTGAAATTGTATCCAAACCGCTGTTTCATTACTCGAGAGTATTAAACAAGATAGACTTGCATGATTATGACCTGTTTTCACTTTCTCGCCGAGAAGAATAGGCTCTAATTTGTTGTTTTCTTTACAGAGGGTTGTTTGTGTCTTGGCAAGGAAGTTCACCTCGAAAAACGTGAGGCTCTTTGCAGAATTTGTGAACAAAAACAGTTTGTCTATGGATTGTTTAAGTGAATGCATTGGAAGGATACCAGCTCAAGACCAGCATGCCATATTGGTGGAACTGTGCTCGTTCCTTCCTGGAAAACAATTGGTTGACCTGCTAAACCACATTGAGGGTCTTTATACTGATCAGAGAAGCTGATTTACTGACTCTCTTTGTGAAATGCCAGAAGATGTACATGCATAAATTTGTAACAAAACAGATCTGCTTTATTTATGAACCCATTAAGCTTAATTAAATTACAATCTTTCCACCTCCCAATAAGAATTGACTGTACCAGTATTTATGCAAACAGAGACACAAGTTGATTGTCAAAACTCTAAGCATGCATAATTATTAAAAAGGTAACACAGACCTCTCAACCCCAAAATACCCAAAACCTGGAGTTGAAGGTCCAAAACCATGGAAATTTGGGGAAAAACCTGGAGATTTATCAACAGTATAAAAAAACTAAAACCAGGTGTTCATCAAAATATAGTTTTTGTTTCTGTTTATCAATGACGTAAAATATTATGTCACCCTAGCAACAGAGAAATTAATGTTATTTTGAAATCTTCAACACACTCACGGTTTAGGATCAGTGCTCATTATTATATGCCTTAGAACTGCGCATTTTGACAGAATTGGCACCAGAAAATGAATTTTAAAAGGCAAAAATGAAAATATTCAAGGAAAGTGTATTCCATCGGCCTGTGAATCTGCTTACCATGAGATTTCTGTGCCTCATCATGAGACCATGAGATTGCCCTCAAAATTGTGAGTCTCACGGCAAAACCGTGAGACTTGAGAGGTCTGGTAATAGAAAATGCGACCAACTGCATTGTTGAGTTTTAAGCAGACAGGAATTTTAAGGAGGCTCGTGCCCATTTCTCAAGTCCACACCCTTTCAATTTTAATGGGCCATATCGTTTGTTGTAGTGCATAAAAACACAAGCCACTTTACATGCAAACACACAATACATTGAACGTTATGGGAGTATAGAATTTGTTTACATCGGTGCTTCCATGGCAACGGAATGGTGATCCTCTGAAATTCACAAGTTGCGGTGTTTCTCTAGATCAAGAGAAATTTTTGTAAAACCCGCTAGTGGACTAATTGATTAGACCATGGGTTTCAACTGGACAAAGTTTGAAAGAATGTATGAGAGCGTTTTCGAAATTTTTAGGGATGAAGTTTTGGGGATTATAAATACAGTGAAAAACATACTATCGACATAATTGGCTAATATCTAAAGAAAATGATGCGCGATGGGGATGCAGTTTCATCTCATAGTAGTTTGATTCCATTTGAAATGGTGTGTGAAAAAGTGAGGGGGTTGCTTTGACCGATTGCGAGAAAGAAGGATTTGATTAGCGTGCGTTCAGCTGCTCTTGTTGCCATTTTTGTATGTAATTTGGTCTACGCCTACAAATGTGGTGATAATTTGGAAACCGCGAGATAATTTTTTTTAAAAATTTGACAATCTCGAGATTGGTCATCAATTTATATGGCCTGCAAGTTTCAAGGACATTGAAGACATGCAAGGCAATAAAATAGGGCCTCCAATGAACCAATTTTTTCCCGCAGATTTTGTGTTTACAAGTGAGCGTCCTCATTATTCACGAGTATTGTTTTCGAGTTTCATATGCACGTGCAAAAACTTTAGCAAAAAAATTATTTGCATCGGAACAGAACTATCGATTGCTTTCCGAAGAATTTTCCGAAATATGCTAATAGCTGGCTTGAGAATTGTAATAACATTACACACTCGATTTTGCGCTATTACGCTGTAATGCAGCCATACCGAGGGTCTCTTTAAAATTACAGGACAAGAAGAACATATCCCAATTTGGAAATTTATAAGCGTAATGCAGAAACAGTGCTTCTTTAATATGTCACACGCAAGAACAGCGTGACAACTTTATATTTTAGCTGAGAATTCTGCTTTGCGCTATTTTATATCTAAATAAGGAACAGATGCTACGCCGATTGCAACAAATAACCAGAGTGAGACAATCATAAATGTGTTATTTCTGCATCCGGCACTTGATGAAACGTGACGTTTCCGACGTTGTCTTCATCAGTACTGTTGTCATTGCTATTCGTAACGCAAGCCAGTTATTAGCATGTTTCGGAAAATTCTTCGGAAAGCAATCGAGCGTTCTGTTCGATGCAAATAAATTTTTTTGTAAAGTTTTGCACGTGCATATGAAACTTGAAAACAATACCCGTGAATAATGAGGACGCTCACTTGTAAACACAAACTCTGCGGGAAAAAAATGGTACATTGGAGGCCCTATTTTATTGCCTTGCAAATCTTCAATGTCCTTGAAACTTGCAGGCCATATAAATTGATGACCAATCTCGAGATTGTCAAATTTTTAACAACATTTATCTCGCGGTTTCCAAATTATCATCACATTTGTAGGCGTAGACCAAATTACATACAAAAATGGCAACAAGAGCAGCTGAACGCACGCTAATCAAATCCTTCTTTCTCGCAATCGGCCAAAGCAACCCCCTCACTTTTTCACACACCATTTCAAATACATCCTCATAATGTTTAAACCTTTAATTTGCGATGCCAGCTCTAACACTTACCTACAAACCGGACATTTCCAACTTCCTCTTTCGCAGTTAAGTCTCAGGTAGGATTCTAAGTCGAAACACTAAAGAAATACATAACAAGAGTGAAATTGTGCAGTGCCTTCAAACTGAGTTCCTTAATTAATTTTAATTTAATAATATTAATTTAATATTAATATTAATTTAATATTAATATCATTTAATATTAATTTCCTTAATAAAGTCAGAGTCACTCTGACTTAAAATCAAGACAAAAGGAGGTGTATGGAAAATTTACCTGAATATGTTTACAAACATGACCTCTGGCTGGCAGAGTGATTCTTCTGAAGGTGATGGGACATTTAAGTGACACTTTGATAGCTGTTTGCTCCACACTGTCATCTGTGCCACCAGCAGCCGACGAACATAATGAGAAGTTTCTTTTAACTGTCATTTAAAATAAACAACATTAATAATATTCCATAGAAAATAGTGCACATGCGAGAGCAAGTACTTTTCAATTGTTTCAAAGTACATTTTTTTCATTTTATTGCAAGACAACTGTATAAGAATCCAAAGTAGCCATTGTCAATTTTATTTCTTTTTTTAAATTTAGAAAGCCTGCAAAATGTCTTGTAACATCATACCTATGCTAATGAATTCACAGAAAAAACTGAACTACAAAGGCTTAGCAACTGACCAGTACTGTCCATGTTCTATGATCAAAATGTTATAGTGTATTACACTTACTTTTTGTGACACAACGTTCAGCAGGTAGAAGTCGTTTACGAAGCAAGCTTTGTAAAAGAGAGCTCACAGACGGTCTATGAACTAACTGAAGAACAAAGAGGTGGGACTGAAAAAAGAAAACAAAAAACGCACTCAGAGCACATAACTCACAGAGAAGTACATGTGTAAACCTTAGAAAGTTACTGTTGTTTATACTTACGCAGCAGCATGCCGTGACTGTGATCTGTATGGTATTCCTGCCAGGTTTACACACATTTTTCAGATGAAGAGGTTTGTGCGATGTTTCGTTGTCTCCTTGCTGCAAGAAAGATACAAGACATATGATTGTTAACAAATGCTAAATTAATAACCTTTTGAGTCTTCCTTGGTCTTACTTTGGGTCTTAGCAAAATAAAGTCCATCCCCTCGACCCAACACTGAAATGGTAAGAGTTCATCAAAATGGACAATACCATAACAAAGTAACCAACATGAATTTTCAATGGGTCAGTCTTAATCTTGTTGGAATGGTAACAAAAATGATGATCGAATTAACTCACCCGTTCAATCATGAGAGGATTAGCATTAACAATGACGGTAACAGATCTCGGCCAGTTTGTGTACATCAGTTTATCCTCGTGATGATAACACTTAAACTGAAGCTCAAGATCAGGTCTGAAAAAGAAGCAGAAGACTACATCAAAATGACAAATCTTTGCTAATAATGACATATAACTGACTGTAGACTTGAAAGCTGTAAAATTGCATTCTACACCATGCAAAATAGCAACAAGAACAAGAAGTGAAGGGACAAAGGGGCAAATGACCTCCAAATCCTGCTTGAAAAATGTGTGAAAAAACAATTATAAAACTATACAGTGCATGAATGAAACTAGTTTTAGAAGTCTTACATATACCTAACATGAACATTAGTAATGTAAGTAGGGTTGTAGGAGACGCTGTCGTGACACTTCAGTATCGCTGTTTTACCAGAAGTGGGAGTAGCCGGTAATCACTAAACAGAAGTGTAAATTGGCAAAGCTATGAACCGGAAGTGCACAATTTTTAAAAAATATGCGTGCATAAATTTGCATGCAAAATCGTGACACCAAAAAAAAAAAGAAGAAGAAGAAAATAAGACAAACGGAGGCCATTTTACAACTCATGCCACTACGCGCATGAGTAATAAATCAAAATCCTACATGTCACTTCCAGCATTGAAACAACATCTCCCAAAGTCCTCATGTAACTTTTCACTAATTCACGTCAAAAAAAGAAATACAATAAATTATTTAAACCTATAGACCCTTTTAATAAATACCAGAATGCATCACATTCCGCTATCGATGTCAAATGTATTCTTTTGAATTGCAAGAGAATTCAAAAGAATATGTTTGACGTCATTAGCGGAAAATGATGCATCGTGGTATTTATTAAAAGTGTCTATATAACTCATCCATTGACACCAAATAAACAGATTAAATTAAACCAACCTTCTTACCTTCTACATGTATTTAATCCAGCAATCCAATGACTAACCAATTACAACTATCAACATACCAAATACCCTGTAACTCACTAACTAAAATTATTCACATAACCAAAATTATAATTCAACACATTGATAAACTGCCCAAATATGGTAAAAAAGTTGTCGATAGACGTTATGTCTACATGACATATAACCAGCGATGGTGGTAAATTTCGCATTTTGAAGGAAAGTGAAAATGACTGCTGCAATTTCGTGTTTTTGGGCGAAAAAGTGCGTGAAGTATTAGTTCAAAAAGGGAAAAGAAAGAAAAAAAGAGAAGAAAAGAAAAGAGAAAAAATACTGTTCACATGATTGGACAAAAAAGGCGCGAAATTTTCGCGTTGTCGCGGTCGTAGTGTTTCTTGGAGTAGCTGAATGAAAACTGGTTCAAAGTTTAACCGCTCGACAAGAAGTGAATGAAGGAGCACAATTTTTGTGAAATTCCTTTGGTAATCACCTCTGGAATATGATGTAGACTTGATGCTTCCTCAGAAAAGTTTCTGATCTCGTCATTACGGCTGTGGGAGCTAAAAAACGAGCATTCCAAGTTTGTAAACAACATTGATCGACTCAGCTCGTACTTCGATGTTTGAAAATTTGGTGCTTATGGAAGGGACTAAAAAGCCAAATCAACTACAGGTACGATGTTTTAACCGTTTCTTGTATCCTTTAGCTGTGTATTTTTGTAAGCTTACTGTCCATGCTGTAGTTCTTTTCGACTTTTCGCCGCTATGTTTAGGTTCGTAGCCGTGTGTTTGTTCAATTTGTTTTGATTCTGAATTGAACTTTTTAAGATACGAAACACTTGTAACTAAGACATTCTATGCCATTTTACTGTGTTTTAATTCTTGTAGTCACTACTCTGTCCCGTTCTTTGAGCAGACGAAAGCTCTTCGTAGAAACTGTCAACTGATTGTGTACGCTAAATTAATTTTAGCTTGGCAAAAGTTTCGGCATTCACTGCTTGTTGTTTAAGAAATGGTGCGAGGTAAAATATTGTAGTTAGCCTTTTTACTTAATGAAAGGTTGTATATCTCAATCGGATTTTTTTCTCGAAACTGTGATTTGTTATCAATGTGTTGAATTATAAAACAGATATAGTGTTCAAGCTTGCACAATATTGACAAAGGCGCCACTTTCATTCATGAACTGTGTGATGTTGCAAGTTTCGCGCAGTAAAACATCTGTAAGCTTTTTTTTTAAATAAAAGGCTTGTCGGCGATATTTTTTCTTCAAACTGTGCTTTGTTATCAATGTGTTGAATTATAAAACTATTATAGCGCTCAAGCTTGCGTGATATCGCCTAATTTTAGCCGACTCGGCCTACGGCCTCGTCGCCTAAGTATTAGGCGATATCACGCGCGCTTTCGCGCTATAATAGTTAAATATCAACCCAATCTAAACCCACACCCTCAAATATTAGAAAACAAACAATACCAACCTAATAATAATATAAACCCTTAAACAGCCGATTGTAATACCCGCAGAGTTCTTGTTAAAAACAGTATGCAGTTTATAACTGGATATGGTGTATTTATAAGGCTGGAAATAAATGGAACAAGAGGCTACACTGGTAGCCTGTACTCATGCGGTTTATTTTAAATGGGTCACGCACCCCTTCCCCCTCAACGAATTTTGCGTGACACACTCAATAACACGTCAAGACACGTTTTCTGTACTCACAGTGAATATTTAATTTATTGATTCCTGATCAAATCGACACTCGTCTAATATTTCCCAAACAGCGACTTCTTTCTGTTACATTTGAAAAGACTACATTGTACTTTTAAAAGCAATGAAATCAGTAAACGACTGGGCTATTTTACAATTTTAGCAATTCTCAAAAACAGTATTACGCGACCGTCTGTAATATAAGACTGCACAACTGTACTCGCTTTGAATATTTAATTTATTGATTCCCGATGAAATACACACTCATCTTTTATTTCCCAAACCATGACTTCTTTCCATTGCATTTGAAAAGACTACTTTTAAAAGCAATGAAATCAGTAAACGACCGGGCTATTGTTTTAAATTTTAGCGAGGCGACGCGTGTGAAGTTAGAACTATGAATTTAGGTTTTGTTTTGTTTACATATGATATTATTACGACTGAATTTGAGTACGTTTTATAAACATTACTCCAAACTAACAACACAAACAAAAAGTCAATCACAAATTGATATCAACATAAATTCCCATCGTAAAATCTAACTTATTTTACGGTAAAGTACCTCGGCTTGACTCGGCTGCTTGATAATTCTTTAAAACTTCCCTTCTTCGAAAGAAACAGCCCCGCATATTTGAGAAAAATGTATGAAGTTCCTCGAAGCAAGACTTCGTCGCTTAAGCTCTCCTCTTTCTTCACAACAGCGGCTTCTTAGTATTCTTTAAAGCCTTCTCTTTCCATTTTGAATATTTTAATGTGTGTTATTACTCTGATAAGACAAAACTATGGTTTTGAAAACCAAGCACATGCCGAGCGCGGCAGTCATTTTTGTAGAATTTGTATGTAACCTGACGACCCGGTCAGTAATAATACATGCGTGCATAAATTTGCATGCACAAATGTGACACCAAAAAAAAAATGACGGAGAAAAACGAAGCCGGAACCTTACCTCATGCGCGCTATGCGCATGAGTAATAATGGATATGCAGACCCTCTGCAATGTGGCTTCACAGGTAGGCTGGTACTAATTTTGGCATTTATCCACCCTGATCCCTTCCATCATATAATATGTTGATTACCTCATCATCAGTGTTTGGTGGACTGAGTCTCTAAGGTGGAACACGTGGTTGCTAACTGCCAAATTGTGCTCCAGTCTGAAAGGAGCAAGGACTATACCATCGCGTGCAGGGAAAGTTAAACGAATCACATCAGTTTCGTCTAGTGAAAATAAAATAAAATAATTACTTACAATAAAAGAAAATCGCTGAGCAAGTTTACAAAAGTCAAATACCGCAAAGTTGCCATAGCATTCAATACAAGAACTCTAAGGAGGGTTTTTGATAAGGGCTAGTGTAGATTTTGATGGCAAAAACTACTATAGAAAGCAAGGTTTTAGTCAGGAGGGCATCTGAGCATCCGAAATTCACCAAAGCATTTATAAACATTTTAAGAAACCTGCCTG